>CM038674.1:288330833-288625833 GCA_021605145.1 Aegilops bicornis | reverse complement strand
GGCGACGACGGAAACTGGTCAAGGATCGAGGTTAGGGGTCGATGGTCGAGGATCTTCTGGTCCGAGTGCCGACCGACTGGTGTCGTAGCTTGAGATGAGGACGTCCCCGAGCTGAAGGTCATAAGCGTGGGTGGCCTACTTCCATCCGTGCGCAAAGAATGGATGGGAGCAGTTCGCCCGCGCTGATGACCTTCCGGGCACGTCCGCATCTTAAGATACGACACAGTCGCACCATGCTCATAGTGAAGGTGTTCGACAGGACCACCAAGGGGTCGAGGGTCTAGGGGTCGATGGTCGAGGATCTTCCGATCCGAAAGGCCGACCGATCGACGTCAGAGCTTAAGATGAGCACGTCTTCAAGTCAAGGTCATGAGTGGTGAACTGCCCATCCATGCACAAATAACGGATGGAAGCAGTCGCCCATCGATGACCTTCCGGGCATGTACGCATCTTAAGATACGACAACAGCCACACCATGCTCATAGTGAAGGTGTTCGACAGGACCACCGAGGGGGCGAGGGGGCGTGGGTCTAGGGGTCAGTTGAGGATCTTCCGGTCCGAGTGCTGACCGGTTGGTGTCGTAGCATAAGATGAGCACATCTCGAAGCCGAAGGTCATGAGTTGCAGTGAGCTGCCCATCCGTGTACGTAATAATGATGGAAGCGTCACCACGCCGATGACCTTCCGCACGCCCACATCTTAAGATACTTACAACAAACAAGCACCATGCTCAAAGTGAAGGTTTTCGGCTGTGACCACCGAGGGGGCGAGGGTCGAGGGTCTAGGGGCCGGCGGTCGAGGATCTTCCGGTCCGAAAGGCCGACCGATCGGTGTCGTAGCTTAAGATGAGGACGCCCCCGAGCCGATGGTCATGAGATCGGTGAATCGCTTCCATCCGCGGCGCCAAGAACGGATGGAAGCAGCCAGACGCTACCGATGACCTTCAGTCGGCACGTCCGCATCTTAAGCTACGACAATAGCCGCACCATGCTCGGGTCAGGGGTCGAGGGGCGAGGGGTCGATGGTCAAGGATCTTTTGTCAGGAGTCAGTTTGGTATTCATGTCGGGTATTCAATTTTTTTATGTTGTACTAATTCCATTTACTCTTCTGTCATGATAGGTGTTGAAAGATGGTGGGCGCTGGTCCCCAGATGGTGGGAGTGGTACTTACTGCACTCTCTAGAGAGCGCCAGGCGAGGGTATGGCTTCACCGGCTTGGCGCTTCTTCATCAAGGCCACGCCCACCGGAAGAGGAGGTCGGGGAGGGAGGAAGAGAGGAGGTCGGGGAGGACGTGGCCACAGGAGAGGTAGGCAGGCTCCTACGCCTTCCTCGCCGCCAACCCCAGCTGAATCACCCGAGCACACGAATGCTAGGGGGGGCACGTCTGAGGAGGAGGCTACGCGAACTCCAGTCCATGAGCCTCGGGTCGATGGGCCTTCGGCCCACGAGTCTTCGGCCCACGAGACTCCGGTCCAAGAGCCTCGGGTTGACGGGCCTTTGGCCCATGAGACTTCGGGACAGGACGCTTGGGCCCACGTGACTCCGCCCCAGGCTACGTCCTAGGAGACGTCCGGATGGGGTACCTGGCAGGATCCATCTGAGGGTTCGAGTGGCCATGGTGATGGTGGCGGGCATCAAATTTCTGATAGCAGTAGCGAGGACGAGGTGGTTGAGGGGGCCACCATCTACCAGCGTGGTAGTACACGACTCCCGTCCGTTCCGGCGATCCGTGAGCAGAGGTGGCTGATTTGGCCTGATGGGACGAGGTAAGTGCATTTACTCTTTTTGTACCTTTTGCCATCATGTTTTTTCAAATATCTAACGCTACGCCTTTGTCATATTGCAGGTTGGGACCACCCTCGGATGTCTCGCAGGCCCAACCAAGTCCTTGGTGTGATTTGCCACAAAACTTCATGGGTGGGTCACGCTGTCGGTGAGGGTCAGCTTCCAGAGCTAGGATTGACCTGGGAGCACTACTTGGCTGCCCCGGCCCCGCCGGAGGAGATCATCGACGGTGTCTTGTGCCACACTAGGACCGACATGGTGATCAGAACGTTTTGGGTAATTTCTCATTTACACAATTAAAAATCTTCGAATAAGCTTAGTTATTGTACTAATCAATGTTGTCTCGTTTGATTGCAAACCTTGTACAGGTCTGAGGAGGGATACGAGGAGGCCTGTGCATGGGTTATCGATGCCGAGTGCAGGCACCTACTACAAAACTTACGGCACGAGGCTCGGGTGCAGGCTGTTCCAGACTACTTCGCCTCACGTGGTGTTCGGAAGCCCAAGAAAAAGTGCCGCGGAAAGTTTCTGAAGGAGGAGTACATGAAGGTGATTACCTATATTCTTAAGGATTTGTTCTTATTTTCATTGATTTGATTCATAGACGTAGTGCTCGAGTTTCTCTTTACTGACTTAGGTGCCCTCGAGATGGTGTGCGGATAAGATGGATTGTTGGGAGGCGTTGGTGGATGAGTGGTGCTCAGATGCATGGCGGGCCGTCCACAAAGGTGCCAAGGACAAGCGTGCCCAAATGAGAGGTGTGCCACACCATCAAGGCAGCACCAACTTATATCAATACGGGCGGAACTGGGTATGTGGTTTGCTTCATGATTCATGCAATTCATGCTGTCATGGTAGCTTGAGCCATTTAATTACTAATACTATGGTCCTCTCTTTTAGGCGGGATACAACATGGCACCGGTGCCAGAGGTGTTCGACCTCTATGCCATGGCCCATACTTCCCCGTTCAAGAAGGCCAAGCCTTTCTCGGGAGTGACCGACAGCTCCACCACCCCGATAGGGCAGATCCGCCTCCATGTCACCTTCAGCAAGCGCGATAACTACCGCACCGAGCTCATCGACTTTGACATCACCCATATTCGCCTCCCATACAACGCCATCCTTGGGTATCCGGCCCTGGCCAAGTTCATGGCTGCAACACATCATGGCTACAATGTCCTCAAAATGCCAGGAAGCTGCGGCATCATCATGGTCGCCTGCGATGATAAGGACACGGTGTGCTCTCTCGAGCACGCTTACCAGGTTGTGGCACGCTTACCAGACGAGGGTGTTGTCTACCCTCCTGAGGCCGGTCCCAAGAATAAGAAGCAGCTACTCTGCTTAGGACCTCAGGAGGCCGACGGCCGTGCCTCAGGACCTGCGCCCACTGATGGGGCGCCTTCCCCTCTCCCATAGGAAGGCGCGCCTGGTGCCCCTCTCAGGCTGGGCTCGGGGGCTCTCCTCTGGAGGGACTCTGACCTGGCCAGCGTCACAAGGGACGCGCTCGGGCACCATGCGGAGGCGTGCTTCAACGCGCGCTTCCTCGAAGAGGGCGCATGATGCGAGGCGCCAGGCGTTCAAGAGTTCATCACCAAGGAAACCAAGGAGCTTCAGGAGGCAAGATCCATGCGAGGGCGAAGGCCGCTCAAGACTTCCCCAAACAGTAGCTCCCTCTCCCCGACAAGGGCAGCGAGCCGCTGGCTCAAGGCTAACATCCTGTGGCTCAACAGAGCCGCTGCCTCAGAGCTCTTTCCGTTGTCCCATGTTGGTCGTGTGAGGGCCCCCTCACGCCTACTTCGTGATGCCTTCGGGTTTGGCTTTGAATAGGGCTACCATGCACCAGCACCACATGCGGGGCATCATGGCGGCTCATGAGGCCAGGCACCACGCGATCCTCACTACAAAAAAAGACACTTCCGTGATGATACGTGTTTGTCACAGTAGGTCATGTTTTCTGTCATGCATGTACATCCATGACAAATTTATGACAGAATCAAGATAGTCATACATGTGCTGTCGTAGAAGTGTTCCATGACATTACGGAAATTATCATCACGGAAGTGTCCACTTCCATGAGATAAATCGCGCGTCATAGAAGTGCTTTTGTCAAGGGTGACCGACACGTGGCATCCACCATAACGGGATGCCGTTGTTTTGGATCCGATAACCCATTAACAGCCCGAACCAATGGGAATTTTCCACGTGTAAAATTCTCATTGGCCGGAGGAAACACGTGTCGGCTCAACGTTCGGACAAATGTCATCCACTCATTGGACAGGAGGCGCCTATGATACGTTGACATGTGGCACGACCCAACAGAGGCCCATTCCGGTGAAAAGGCCGGGCTCGCTAAAATAAGCGGCCGGCCCATTAGTGGCCTACTTGAGTCGTGCCCATTTACAAGTACGCCCATACAAGTTACACGTAATCGCCCATCAAAGGCCCATTCTAGATTCGACAATTTCCAGCCCATCGCCGCTTTAAGCCCGTTAACGGCCGCTACATTTTTGGGCCCAATTATGCCCAAGCTTCTTTCTATTCGTTAGCGCCCCATCATCGCCATGTACAGCCCGTTAACGGCCCTAACGCCTTTCGCCTTTTCTCGCCCATTCGTAGTTGGGCCAATTCTAGCTCGCCGTGACTTTAGACTGCCCTCGGCCCATTCGTAAATGGGCCAACTTCAGCCCATTTTGTCTCTCGGTTCGTTAAGGGCCCGCATACGCTTGGGCCTTTGACTTTAGGTCCATTAGGGGCCCATGTTCAGGCATCATTTCAAAATTAACGCGACTTTCGGCTTGTTAAAAGCCTAGTTTGCAAATTGGGCCTCCTCTAGCCCATAACACTTTCAGCCTCTTACTGGCCCGTAATGAAAAAGGGCCGAGACAAAATTGACATTTATTTAGGCCTGCTAAAGCCCGCAGGCCATTTCCATTTATACGGCCCTATCAAGCTTTAGGCCTGTTGACGGCCTGCTAAGAGTCGTTGTTACGGTGGGCCCATTTGGGATCCACTTAATATTATTTTGACCAGCCCAATTAAGGCCCGCTTGACCGCACATGTTTGTTCGCTTGTATGGCGCCCAAGAAATGTTTGGGCTTGTTGGCCCAATTTTCAACGATATAGAATATTCAAGAATTACATACTCTATACTATCACCTCTAAAAACATACACTATACAATAAAAAGAATAGAAACGTAGAATAATCATACACTATACAATAAAGAAATTACTGACCGAATATACCCAATTTGGGCATTATAGTTCGGCACCGGTGATTATAAAGCGTACACAAATAGCAAATTACATACACTTTGGACAAATAAAGCTCATACATCATGGACGCGCATCAACAGAACTTACCATTTGAACTATAATCTCTTCAGAAAAAAGGATTGGCCGGATTCAGATAGCACAAATTTCAGTCTGCAAAATCTCCAATTCCTTCGTGGTTACCTCAATGTCTTGTTTCATTTTTTTGACTCCTGCATCTAATACATGCATGTACAGTCTCAACTTGTTGATTGTACGTTGAGAATCATGTACACGTTGTCTTGCCACCTCTAGTTGATGCTCGAGAACATCAAAGACATTCCAATTCCAATCCATAATCATTCTAGAACGGCCATGCCGCTGCTCGCAGATCTTTGTGTTGATGTCACTTCATCCCGAAATGTTTCGTAAGTACACATGACTAGGGCAAAAATATAGTTACAACAAAGGAAGCGAGCAAGACAGACTATTTTGTACATGGCAAACAGGACTAACAATAATGTTACACGTCATGAAGCATAAGCAGTGATATTTAAAATTATAAAAAGGTAGTCTCAGGCAGCCTGCATACGTAAATCTCTCTTGGCTCACCAGAGGAGCATGATGTTGGGGCCCAATCCAAAACATGCATAAGTTACAAATTTAGACAAAGATGTTATGATAAGTAAGCAAGCAGTTGGCCATTCTGTAGCTCAATTAAAGTCTTAGGGAGCATAATGAACAGCAGAGGGATTCATACAAACCTACTACAGCAAGCAAGACTATGCAATCATTAGTCTAGTATAAACTAGATTGTGAGCTTCATGCAATAATAGTTGGTTAATAGACTTCAAAGCTTCAGGCACACTTCGCCGGAGTAACTAAATGGTAAGGCCTTTAATTATGTACTAATAGTTATACAAGTACCCAACATCAGGCATCATTGTTTGGGCATCTCATTAACTGAGGACAAATAAAGCAATTGAAAAGAGAAAATTAACTATGCCTGAAACAAACAAGGAATTGAACTGTTGAGTTGGATACCGTGACTTACCTTAACTGGTTGAACAGGCTCAACGCAACTCCTACTTCTTTTGCAAGGCTCCTTCCTAACATCTTGTACTTGGAAATCCTCAATCTTATCTTCATTGCACCCCTCCGCAAGGTGACATAAACTAGTTACTCGCCTCCTTGGAAGATAAATATGCATACTTTCCACTGTGAACAACACAAAAGGATGAGATTATAACAAAACAATACCACATAATGAAACATGCCACATCTCTTGCACTTGCACACAATGAAATGAGCATTTACTATGTCTCAAGCACTATGTAAAACTAGGCATACCTTCGAATCGGATCTCCGTGTACTCTTGGAGAGCCTACTTTAGTGTACAAACCAAACCTTTATGTCACCTATGAATTAGACAAGGCCCCACTACAGCAGTCCTTAGTGTTTAAATCATTGACAAGCTCTGTTAGAGTGTTAGGTCAAGAACAACAAGTAATCAAAGCAAACAGTCCTAGTATGGTTGGCTGATGCAAACAACAATTGAACAAATGTGTGAGCAAATCTTACATATCAAGAAAAGAAGCAAAGAAGGAGGCTTAAAGACCATCACTTGACTGACCAGATTTAAGGGGCATTTAAACATCATGTGCAACGTATGAACTAACATAAACATTGCATATTCCAGATTCTATAATGGAATGCACATGTATTAGGTTATGCCATGTATGATGATGCCTAAATGTACACTTTAGCAGGCATGAGTGATTCATCATTGCACGCACAATTGAATAGCAGGTTAAGGGCCAGTTCGATTCCGCCTTTTCAGGGCTTATTGTCAAAATAAGGCATAAAAGATGTAAATAAGTCATTTTTGAGTTATGGGCTTGGGCTTAACTTATTTCGCTTTTGAGGGGGGTGTTTCAGGTAGAAGCTCACTAAAAATTGAAGGGAAGGGGAATAGTGAAATGACTCTGTTATGCGCCTATATTACACTCAAAATGCAACTGCTCATGCCCACGTCACACCTGACCCTCAAGTAAAAACAAACACGCAAGCGTTCATTGCCCTGCCCGCTTGCATCTCCTCTCCCCTTTCCCTCTACCTCGATCCCCTTCCTATAGCCCTAGGGTTCCTCCAGCGAGCCGTCGCCTCTGATCCCATCTGGCCTGGTCATCGACGATGCTCTATCCAGCTAGGCTACATGGCCGGCAGGTAGGGGCAAATCTCCCTGGCTGCTCCTCCCTCTGGCGCCGCCCCTCATTCTCATGGTCTCCAGCAGCTGCTCCACTGTGGGTCCGTCCAACGCACTACTCAAGTGGCGCGCCAAGACAACCACGGCCGATGCCACACCGCAATGTAAGGCACCTTATTCCCTCCTCCTCCTGTGCCATGGCCTTGAGGTCTTTGTTGAAGGATGAGCTCATCCAACAAGGTGAGGATCTCCTCGATTTTTGCCAAATTTTCATTCTGCTCCACTATACGATGAATTGCTATGAGCCGCTTCGCCGCTATATGATGCATTGCTATGAGCTGCTCGCCGCCGCTATATGATGAATTGCTATGAGTCAGCCGCTATATGAGGAATTGCTATGAGCTGCTGCTGCTATATGATGAGTTGCTATATGATGAATTGCTATGAGTTGCTCCTGCTGCTGCTATATGATGAATTGCTATGAGCTACTCCTGCTATATAATGAATTGCTATGAGCTGCTGCTGGTATATGATGAATTGCACACTGTTGTTGTTGCTGCTGCTGCTGTATGATGAGTTGCTATGAGCTGCTGCTGCTGCTATATGATGCTTTCAGGTGGTGCTGCTATATGATAATAACCAGCCACTTGGACCATCGAATTTCAATAAATAATTGTTCTTCATTTAAATGTGGGTCATGCATTCTTCGTTTAAAGCAACGGGATCTCTATGGAAGACATTGACCAAAGTAGACTGTGCCAAGTAGATGGTATCTTTGTATTTGCATTTTGAACAAATAGTGATGGTCTGTTTCCTATCATATTAATTACTGCACTGAGTTCAATTTGTGATTTTGCAAGTCAAATTATTTTTCATATGGGCAACAAAATGAAAAAATATAATGCAATCTAGACTTTTCACTGATCATACCAAAGATAAGCTGAAAAGGAAGGCAATGAAAAGAACTGGTTGGCTTATTACCTGGAGTATATTCACAGGTGCTTATTTTCTTAGGATAAATCGTAATAACTGTCCCTAAGAAACTTGGCCAATAGAACTGACATACAAATAACATGTCACGATGATTGCAATGGAGGAGTGTCCTACCATAGCACACTGTATAGGCTCACCGCTGCCTCTCCTTTTTTGTGATGTTCCATGAAATTGCCACATACATCTTGTACTTTTTCATTGTGTAACCCTATCTGCAAGTTGACACGGCTAATTTCAGACATCTCTACATGATAATACATTGCATATTCCTTGCGCATATTTAAACCACCTATTATTGATTGTGTGCGTAGCATAAACTAGCCATGACTCTGTGTGCTGGACTAGCAGGCACTCTTAGGGAGCCTAATATAGTGCACTGGAATTCCTACATGCCACCTATGATTTTGTGCAATGTACTGCCTCTGTTCCTAAATATATGTCTTTGTAGAGATTCCAGTATGGACCACATACAGATGTATATAGATGCATTTTCAAGTGTAGATTCACTCATTTTGCTCTGTATGTAGCCTATAGTGGAATCTCTAGAAAGACTTATATTTAGGAACGGAGGTACGAGGTAGTATCATGTATGACATCTACATATCTAATTTAGCAGCCAGTAGTAGAAATCATTGTCTGCACAAAGGGATTACTGGTCAAAAATCCTAGCAAAGCACGCTCGCAGGAACACAACAATACAAGAAAGGGACGCACTTACAAGATCATAGCAATGCCTCAGTCCAGGATCTTGGTTGGCCAAGTTGTTAGATCCAGAAGAAACATCGTCCTTGTAGTTTTTGCCAGCTGCATAAAGGTAACAGCGACCTGTTAGTATATTTGAAGTACATCAGGCAGGTGATGCTGGATGGGTTTAAAGGTGACAAATACCTAGGCCGTGGCACGTGGTTGGCATCTTGCCAGACGATGGGAATCAGGTTAGAAACGTCAAGGGTGATGACGTCGCCGGGTCACGGTGGTCCCATAAGGAGATCTAGAACCGTCGAGTAGGGTGTTTGTGGAGAGGCTCCGGTAGGGTGGATTATGGTGTGGGCGAAGCGGATCTATGGCCGTGGACAAGGGTGTCGGTGAAGCTGCTCTGGTGGTTGGGTTAAGGATGGTGTCCATGATGCGAATCTGCGGCCGTGGACGGGGCGTCAGAAGCTGCTCCGGTAGGTTGGATGAGGGTGTGACGAAGCGGATCTATGGCCGTGGACTTGTGAGTTGGCAAAGCAGCCCCGGTAGGATTGAGAATGGTATAGGCGAAGCTACCCGGTAGGATTGACGATGGTGTCGGCGGTTGCCCTAGAGGGTTGAGGAAGGTGTCGTGAAGAGGATCAGAGGCCGTCGGTGGGGCAGCACCGGGGGTGTGGACGAAGTGTCTCGGTGGGAGTCTGAATGAGTCAGCAGATCTTGGCCATGCGGTTGACGAGAGTACCAAAAGCAGATCCGGCGCCGTGGACAAGGCCGGCACTGAATGGGCTGTGGTACAGTGGTGGATGAGGAGTCTACTTGTTTCTAGTGGAGGTGGGAGGGGTAGATGCGGCCACAGAAGCAGATCCGGCGAGGTGGATGCCGCTGGCAGTGAATGGGCTCTGGTACGCCGGTGGATGAGTAGTCTAGGGTTTCGAGAGGGGAGGGGTAGAAAGGCTGATAAAGTACGGACGGTGTGATGTAAGATGCTCTGGTGCTGTGGAGTTAGTCGTTTTTGCGGGAGGGGGAGAGGAAATGGGGGTGCCGTGTGGTGGGGGGAACCGGAAGTTACCAAAGCAGCCCCGACCTATTATGTAGATGAGGGCGGTATTGTTACTGTTGTTCTCCGTGCACCAAGGACAAAAGGGGAATTTCGCATGCTAAAGACTAGGTGGCGGAAATTTTAGAAGGAGGCGGGAGATTTTGCCGGCCACGAGATCGTTTGTATCTAGTTTCAACTAATTTTGGACCGTGCTAGCGGGAAGGTCATGCAAGACTATGTACACGGGGCACACGTCAGCAGTTAATAACTGGTGTGAAGTCCACCCCAGAAAAAAAGACAATAACTCGGGATGATGCGTCGATAATTTGGACATTCACACAGGCACGACCAATCATACGGGTGTAGAGGCGCGTTCACAAAAAAGGGATCAAACGCTCAACCTATGTATTTCTCGTGTAAATAGATAATTTAGTGCCATTGGTTATTACTTTAAACATAATGCATTGACGTGTTAGTGTAGAGGCGCACAAAAAGAAATGGATATTGTAGTCCCACAAAAGAAATGAATATTGTAGTCCGCTACTTAAAAGTGTTACCTCATATGATTACATAGCCTCCATTTCATAAATTGAGTACCCGTTGAATTCATATATGAATATTAGATATATTACTTAATAATAGAACCTTAAATCATCCAAGACTAATGAATTTGAATGCAAGAGTAACAATGGTGCATGTACATGATATCTACATTGGTTGTTTGAAGAAACATCACTGTAACTTTGGCATGGACAATTGAAAAGGTTTATTTAGATAGAAAAAATGTGATATGTGAGTGTACAATCTTTATAGCGTTGAATCAATATTGTACCTTTGGCCACAATACGAAGTAGATATTGATTTATGTTTAAGTGATGCAAGTCCACGATCGCTAGATAGTGATACGTGAATGAATTGTGCAATCTCTCTCGCACGCATACATATCCCATTTCCTAGTGGGCATCGGAATCACACACGCGCACTTCATGTATTTCTCTCCCTCCGTCAAGGTTAGAATTCGTCTTTCTACCCCATCCTACAAGTCTCTCACACAGAAACACACATGATCTCTCTGTCGAACATGCCCACCCCTTTAATTCTGCCCACCGACAGCCACTAATGTCTCAAAGGATAATTATGTCTCTCACACATATGCGTAAGGTTAACTCGAGTTCCAGAACCATATGAATACATACAATGGGATTCCAGCAGAGCACCTTTTGTTTTGAGATACACTCTCTCTCTCTATCTATCTATCTATCTATCTATCTATCTATCTCCCTCTCTCTCACACACACACACGCGCGCGCGCATAGACATTGTTTATCGCTTCATTTTTTCCGGCACTTGCATGCACACCGTTTGTTTATCTCCGTGATGCTTTAAGTATGCCTCGCACACTTCCTATCTACCTATCCCTTAATATAGATATGAGTCACACAAACTCCTTCTCCCTACTAGCAAGATGCCCATGCGTTGCACGGAACATCAAGATGCATTTGTATGATTAGTTTATCTTGTGGGAGAAAAAGATGAACGAGGGAATGCCTTATTTGCAAATGTGGAGAGAGGTGTGGGTATCTTTTTACAAAATTGCCATAGTTTCCTTCCTATCCGTCAGATATAAGTCGGATGGCCTATATTGCAGGATGGCAGGAACACCATCATCACCAACTCTATTTTTTATAAGAGTAGATATATGTAAGTGTCACTGCCCCCTCATCCACCCACCCTCACACACACAATTCCCGACACCGAAGGAGTAGGGTGACACCTCAATCTTGATACTAATCTATCGACTAGCTTCTCTCTCTCTCTCACACACACACATACACACACACACACACACACACACACACACACACACTACCCGACACCGAAGGAGTAGGGTGGCACCTCGATCTTGATAGTAATCTATCTACTCCTCTTTCAAACACACACAGATACACACACACACTCTCTAGTTGTGCCTCTGTGCCTACCGCGCACACTCTTGATACGTCTTTCTCTCCCTCCCCTCCCCCCCAATCCCAACAATGACAGCAGAAGGGTGACAACTCGATCTGATCTTAATCTGTTAATCGGTTTCTCTCTCAAACATTATGTCTCTGTGCCTCGCTCAAACATACGAGATACGTCTTTTTCTCCGTAGCCCCCTCGATATGTAGACTTATCTCGCGTGCACAGCTGTAGTGACGATGACGCTGAACCCAATGTGCCTTGTTTTCACCGGCCTTAGGTGATAGTTTTCACCCTGTTTTTTGTTAATTAACAAGACAACCTTTTCTTTGTTACTACTAGTGAATCTGAAATCATTCGGGGCAGACATGTAATATATCACTTCAACCCAATTATCGCAGTAACTATTTTAAAAGAAACTAGCTAGATGTGATGCTGCGAGAACATCAAGATGCATTTGTATGAGTAGTTTATGTTGTGAGAGACTAGCAAGATGCCCATGCGTTGCACGGAACATCAAGATGCATTTATATGAGTAGTTTATCTTGTGAGAGAAAAGGATGAACGAGGGAAAGCCTTATTTGCAAATGTGGAGAGGGGTGTGGGTATCTTTTTGCAAAATTGCCATAGTTTCCTTCCTATCCGTCAGATATAAATCGGACGGCCTATATTGTAGGATGGCAGGCACACCATCATCACCAACTCTGTTTTTATCTCTAACTCCTATAAAAGACTCAGTTGGTGATGATGGTGTGTCTAGCATCCGTCATTTCTGACCATCAGATCTGCATCTAACAACTATGATGTAAGTCGTGGCATTTCTGCAACAAGACCCCACTTCTCTGCTCCAATTTGCAGAAACCCCTTAGTATCTTGAAACCAACCACATCCCTCCCCCACCTCATCAAAACAGCCACAAGGAATATATGTTGAGTGAAACCTAATACAAGTATATTTTTAGTGATATATACACCAAACTAGAGTGTTTTTCTTTCAAGTTTGTGAACATGTATTATTCTATTTTGGATCCGTTGCAACACACGCGCACATCGCTGGTAAAAGTAGAGAAAAGGATCAACGAGGGAAGGCCGTATTTGCAAACGTGGAGAGGGGTGTGGGTATCTTTTTGCAAAATTGCGATAGTTTCCTTCCTATCCATTAGATACAAATCCAACGACCAATATCGCAGGATGGCATGCACACCATCATCACCAACTCTGTTTTCTACTCCCTCCGTTCCTAAATATTTGTCTTTTTAGAGATTTCAACAAGTGACTACATACGGTGCAAAATGAGTGAATCTACACTCTAAAACATGTCTACATACACATCGGTATGTGGTACTCCATTTGAAATCTGAAAAAGACAAATATTTAGGAACGGATGGAGTATAAGAGTAGACATGGAGATATATCTCCGGCATGGTCTACAACAAAAATGTGCTGGACTAATTAGCGCCGGGTGCTCGCAACATGATGACCTGAGTTCGAATCCTGTCTTTAACTTTAGATTTTTATATTATATATTACTTATTTAATATATACTTCTTTCGCTACTGTACTGACAGTGGAACCCACATAATACTTAGAATACAAGATTAAGGATGGACTTGTTTCTTTTTAACTTTCTGTATGAAGCTGTAGCCACCCTGCAAGTCACGTGTACACTATACATGCAATTAACTTTTTATAGAGGGAGAATCATACACGCAATTAACTCAAATGGATTGGATGTGACTCCATTATTTCCAGCATAAGAGCATCTCCAACAGCAGCCGGCAAATTTCCTACCGCTTCCTTCCGCGGAGGACGACATCAAACGCCAGCGGCATACATTTTCACAACTCTAACCAAGCAGATGAAATTCGTGCAAACACAGACTGTTTTCATATAAGCATGCAGGATTTCGAATAAAAAATTCGGATCTTCATATAAACATGATGGATTTCATTACATTTACATGAACTAAACGGTGCTAATCCGGCTCTCTTGGTATAATTAATACTCCCTCCGTCCGGAAATACTTGTCCTAGAAATGGATGTATCTAGACTTATTTTAGTTATAGACACACCCAATTTATACATTCTTAGAACTAATATTCCCGCCAGCAGGAGAGGGAGTACCTAATCTAAATGGCCGCCCGCGGATCCCATTGTCTTCCTCATGCCCGGCAGACACTTGCGGGGTCGACAAAGGTCCTCGGAAGAGACGAAGCAGCAAAGAAACCACCTGAATGCACAGTCGTCGCCTCGGCGGTGGCCTTCATGGGACCCAAGTGGCGGCGGCCTCCCGTGTTCTACTTCTCCTTGATGATGGCGGCGGACACGGAGAAGTTGGCCACCGACTCGTCGCTCTCCACACACCCGGCTTCTATCTCTGCTTGCATGGCGTTGCCCTAGGCACGGGAGGAGCGGCCACAGGCATGGGAGGCGCACCCACAGACACGAGAGGTGCGGCCACTGCAGACACTGGTGCCGCGGTACGACGCGGCAGTGATGACGCCCGTACCGGTGTGCTCGTCGCCGTGACGGCGTGGAGCAACTCGCCACTCCTCATCGAGCTGAACTGGAGCGGCGAGTTGCTGAACCATGCACCGGATTGGGGCGACAACTGGCTCCGTCGGGCCAAGCAAGGTTGATGAAGCACCGAGCGGCCTCGCCCGTATCCGGAGGGCTCGGCGGGCCACCCAGCCGGGTAGTATGCCGGAGAATGGCTCCTGGGAAGCCATCGGAAGAGTGGAGAAAATGGTGGAGGAGGAGATGGGGGAGCGGCGGAGGGATGCGATTCTTGCCCGCTGTCTGTCTGGCCTCGTTTAAATAGAGGGCGAACGGTAGGAGCTTGCCCGGCGTCTAGCCTAGTTTAAACCGAGGGCGGACGGGAGGAGCTCGGCCGGTGTCGTGTTTAATTCTGGCCCGCTCATGAACGGACATGTGGCTGGAGTAGGTTTCTTGGTTTGCATGCGGGGTTTAACGGAGGGTTTTGATGGAGGCGAGGAGGCGTGTTCAGCCGGGCGTGCATCGGGCGATGCAGTACTATTCGATTTGGCAGCGGGCGGTGCAGTTCTCGATACGGCTTTAATGCAGACGAGGGAGGGGTAGCGGTTCCCAAAATGTTGAACGGCCAATGATGCATCCTCCTTCAATTAGCATCGTGCATGCATGAGGGAAGTAGTGGAAGGAGGACCGGGAAAAGAGGTTGCACAATGTGAATGCAACGCAGTTTGCACTCATATAAAGGCGCCCCTCCATTCCAATGCATCTACCACATCATACGCACCTAAGCATTTGCCTAAGCACCTACACTAAGCGCAAAAGTGCTCACTCCAGACCCATGGGGGCGATGCGCGCGAGCGGCAAGCGGCTGTGCCAGATGGTCCATGACGCCGGCCCGCGGCATGGCGCCGAGGATCGTCTCCAGACGGTGCTCGTGACCGGCTGGTGGATGGCCGCCGTCGACGCCAACTACGACTCTCAGTTGGACCAGATGATCGTTGCCACCACCAACAAGTTCACCGTCCTCAAGAAGCTCGGGTACGACATCGCCAGATTGCCGATCCAAGGCCGGGCTCCTCATTGCCTGCCACCCTAATCGTCCTCCATGGCTGGAACCTCTTTCAAGCACTGGTGGCCCTGCGACTGCCTTCCGACGCCACGAAGAATGTCCACCTGGAGGTCGCGCTGGCCGTGAGGCGCCTCGCCCTACAAGAATTCATCGACCTACACATCCACATGTACGAGCAAATCGTGTACATAGGTATCTACAAGGCCATTGAGGACGCTACGACGTTGGCCTTCCTCAACCGGCTGGAAGCCTTGGATGCCTTTGCTGAGAAGCACCTTGACCTCGCCACAAAAGCCGCCGCTCCTTAGCCGCCGGTCGGTGGCCCGACGCACTAAGTTGAGGAGGAGGAGGTCGTACGTTGATGGATGCATCTTTCTTCTTGCCTCCTGTAACCACCACTACCATCACATCATCGTGGCCTTAATTCTTATTGTGCTATTGCATTCTCGTTCCAGTCAATACCGACATGTGCGATCCCTTTGCTTAATTATATGCATCACTGTAACTAGTACTCCATCTGTCAATTTATAAGTTGTGCTTACCTTTTCCATCAACTTCGTGCAACACACGGGCATCTTGCTAGAAACACTAGAACATGTCGGACTGCATGTGACCAAACCAACGATGCACCAACCTAGCTACTACGTACCCTGCTTATCTGGCGGAAATAGCCCCGCCCTAGCGTTTCTGATCGTTATTTCTATCTATCGATCATGCCAAGGAGCAGAACCAAATGTTACAATTTATACATTTTTCTCTACTCCTACTCCTATAGAAGACTCAGTTGGTGATGGTGGTGTGTCTGCCATCCATCATTTCTGACCATTAGATCTGCATCTAATGGCCGTGAGGTAAATTGTGGCATTTTTTGCAACAATAGCCCACTTCTCTGCTCCAATTTGCAGAAAACCCCTTATTATCTTGAAAGCAACCACATCCCTCCCTCACCTCATCAAAACAGCCTGAGAAATATATTTTGAGTGAAAAGTAATATATTAGGAGTATATCAAAACAAGAGTGATTTCTTTCAAGTTTGTGAACAAGTACTACTATTCTACTACTTTGGATCCGTCACAACGCACGAGCACGTTGCCAGTAAAAGGAAAAGGCCTGCCGGGTTCGCGTCGCACCCCCACACGCCCGGGAATCGGGAGTACTCCACGGCCCGTCCGGCACGCCACATAGCTAGGGAAGGTGTGTTGCCTAGCATTTTCACTTTCATGTGGGACCGCCGTTGAGCAAACCGACCATTGGCAAACCGCACCCCGCCTGCTGTCGGGTTGGAAAACAGAAACGAGGGGAAGATCTAGCTGTAGCACGGAAGCCAAGAAATTTGGTGTCTAATGGGGCTCGTTGATAGAGTGTTACTCCCTCCATTTTTATATAGAAGGCCACAAACTCAAATTACAGGTACCAAGGTAAAATTTAATACATGTTTTGCAACCTCAACTTTTTTGTTCATTTACTGGGATCATTAATACACCGCATGCATGCAAGAAAACTGAGTGGAGGAAGTAGCTAGTATCATTATGACTCCGTGTATGCAAGTATATTAAACAAGTTGCTAGTACGAGGAAACGCCATTAATTTTTGCCTCGATTACTGTTGGTGGCCTTGTATAAATGCAAATTGTATATTCTGTAGTGGCCTTATATAAGTAAATGGAGGGAGTATTTATTCATAACTAGCAAGATGCCCATGCGTTGCACGGGAAATCAAGATGCATTTGTATGAGTAGTTTATGTTGTGGGAGAAAAGGATGAACAAGAGAAGGCCTTATTTGCAAATGTGGATAGGGGTGTGGGCATCTTTTTGCAAAATTGCCATAGTTTCCTTCCTATCTGTCAGATATAAATCAGACGGCCTATATTGCTGGATGGCAGGCACACCATCATCACCAACTCTGTTTTTTATAAGAGTATAGATAGATATAGATATAGAGAGTAGAGATTTGGTTACCAAATCTCATGCGTGCAATGCACGTGTAGCTTACTAGTTGGTTACCAAATCTCATCTGGGTTTGGCACGAGCTCGTACTGCGGGAGCACCACAAGGCCTGCTGCAGGAGTTACGGGGCTGTTTGGTTTGAGACTAAGTTTGCCTAAGGTTGCCACACCTAAGGTTAGTCTAGTTTGACAAACTTGGGTGGGTGTTTGGTTCAAGCCACACCTTAGGCAAGCCTCACTAGGGTCCCACATCACATAATCTCAAAAAGTGTGGCTAGATTCCCTTAGGCTTGCCAACTTGTGGCTCTCATTTTGAAGAACTAACCTTAGGCAAGTGTGGCAACATTGTATGGAAAAGTGTGGCATGGCAAAGAGTATAGATAGATATAGATATAGAGAGTAGAGATTTGGTTACCAAATTTCAAGCGTGCAATGCACATGTACCTTACTAGTTGGCTACCATATCTCATCTGGGTTTGGCATGAGCTCGTACTGCGGGAGCACCACAAGGCCTGCCGCAGGAGTTACATTTCCCTCTCGGGGCCCACGGGACCGAAGCCAAGGCTTAGTGCACCAACCTATGAGTCAATGACATGCGTACCTTAAATGCGGCTGGCCCACATGTCATTCTCATGGTGGTGGCGTGGTTCGCGACTCACTTGTTCGAGATGAACCGTCCGGTGGTGGCGTGGCCGTGGCGAGGGTGCCACAACTGGGCGTCGAGGCGTAGATGGCCACACCGGCGGGTACTACTTATAGTACAGAAGTACTCCAGCTGAGGATTGATGCCTGGTATAAAATGTGTCATGGCCGCTGGATGAAAATTCGATGGTGCGGGAGTACGGATCGGAGCAGGCAAACCGCGTCCAATCGGGTGCGGTTGTGGTAGAAAGTTGATGGTCGCCGCAGTTCAGCTGGCCCGCATGTCATGCACACAAAGGCAGAGGAGCGGTGGGGTCGAGAGGGATGAGGCGCACGTCGGGGGACGTCGTGCCGTGGGTTGGAACGGCGTCGTGGGAATCGCGTGTGGGTGTGGTAGTGGTAGAAACAAGAAACGTGATGGTCGTCGTGGTTCAACTTCCATGGACAAGTTGTCATGTCTGCTGACACATGCATTGCATACCGCTCACTGCAAGGAGCAGTAGTAGAGAAAACTTGTTCCAAAGATACCATTTTTACGATAAAATTCTCAAGATATCATTAGTTTTTACACATGGGATTACTCCTGCAAGGGTCAATCACAACATGTGTTTTGTAAAAAAAATGTGTCTTGATGTTCCCTGCAATGCACGGGCATCTTGCTAGTTATAGAAGAAGGCGACACGGGCATCTTGCCGCAGGGTGTGCCACCGACCCAAACTCAATTTTCTTTTCAGACGATTAGGTGCACCGGATGCCGTGCCACACTACAAAATGTAAAAAAAAACAGCTCCAATTTTTTAAAACCTATTGTCTTCAAACCATCAAAACAGCCCCAGGAATATATTTTGAGTGAAGCAAGATTTACTTTTACTGATATATGTATATAAAAATTGAGTGTTTATATTTCAAGCCCATGAACAAGTATTATTCTACTACTTTGGATCCATTGCAACGCACGGGCCAGCATATTGGTAGTAGTAGTCTCTATCTCTATCTCTACTATACTCTTATAAAAAACAGAGTTGTTGATGATGGTGTGCCTGCCATCCTGCAAAGATAGGTCCGTCCGATTTATATCTCGATAGATAGGAAGGAAACTATGGCAATTTTGCAAAAAAATACCCACACCCCTCTTATACTAGTAAGATGCCCGCTGCTGTACGGAACATCAAGATCTTGTGGGAGAAAAGGATGAACGAAGGAAGGCCTTATCTGCAAATGTGGAGAGGAGTGCGGGTAAATTGTCATAGTTTCCTTCCTATCCGTTAGATATAAATGCATTCTAAAGACTACTTCCGTGTCCATTTCCTAATTCTCCCCCTGCCCACTGTTTCACAGGTTAGGCTCAGTGCAAGTGGAGATCGGCTTGCATATGTACGGGTGGGTACCAACATCAATTTGCACAACATTTACAACGGTGACACCATTCCCGTAGAACCTTTGTCCAACATTGGGATCAGCCATGCAACGGGCCACCGCCTGAATTGATACGATGGAACCACAGTGAGATTGAAGAAGATAACACGAACCTTGCACATGTCGGTCAAAGGTGGACGATGTTGTCCGCAGCCGATTTGTTGCCGTACGAGTACGAAGACGCTGTGCTCCTTTATAACCGCATCTTCGCGGTGACAAACCAGGGGACTTGTTTCGTTTGGGACACATCCAACGGTATACTCCCTCTCTCCCAGTTTATTTGTTTTGAATTTTTTTCGTTTTATAAGTTTCAAATTCAAATTTAGAGCTCCCCATGACATGTTGATATTACGATGTCCATTAAATCATTGCGTGCATGTATAGTAAAGAAAAAAAATCTCGAGTTTGCCACGAGTTCATGCAGCGGTAGCACCACAAGGCCTGGCGCAGGAGTTACATTTACCTCTCGGGACCCTCGGGTCCGAGCTTCAGGGCCTTACGACACCTGCCTTTGAGTCAATAACATGTGGACCCGATAGGTGGCTGGTCCACATGTAATGCTCGGCGACCTTAATGCCAGCGTCTCGTCACCCTTCTAAAGATTTGTTTCGAGCACAAAATTTGCTACGTCGAATAGGGATGGTGTCGATTTACCACAATCTTCTACAGGAATTTTTATTTTGTTTTGTAGGTCAGCGATGCTTTTCAAATCAAGGTTGTATGGCTCCAACTTCTATTTGTCCCCTGGGATGGCTACCCCACAGGAGTATATGTCCTCCCGAGACAAGAAATCGTGAAGCTCACCTGGTATGGAGGGCGCGTGTATGATGTGGTGCACCAAAACATCATCTTCGAGGCACAGCTGAAGGACGGCGGCGCGTTGGATCTTCCCAGTGGCACGCTCCGTGTACTCTGCATCAAGACCGATGACATTCATCTCCACCTTTTGGAGGGAGTTGGATACATTGTTGATCCACTTCCGAACAACCCTTGGGTGGTCAGTGACTGTGGCAACTATGGTCAACGAGCCTTCGACGAGGACATGTTGGACGCTAAAAACCCTGCATCTCGATCTCTTTCGCCATTTGGAACCGCTGGACCGGAGGGCTATGGTTTGGAGAATTAGGATTAGATGTCTAGTCTAACTGAAGAAGATGATTATTTATAGGGGATTCGGAATTACTCCAGGAGGATGTGAAGAGGTTAAAACAATGTGAATGCAGTGTGGTTTGGATGCAAATGAATATCAAGGAGTAGTGAAGAAGCCGAGGAAAATCGGTTCCCTATGGAGAAGTAAATGGGAGAAGTGGCCTGCAGGCAGTTGATTAGACAGCTAGGTAGACTAAACAAAAAGGCTACATGGGTAGACTGAGGAGTGGGGCCTGTCCCTGTACGTGCCCATCCTTCCAGCGCTACATGTGCCACTGGCTAGTTGAGGTCACTCTTTCGAATCACCGTGGCGAGAAATTTTATGATTCCTTTTTATTTCTGCACCCTCCCGGCTGTGTGGGACCTATGCAAACGGATAAAAAATGTGTCGTAGCTAGTTCGGATGGATATTGGCGCATGCGTGGGAGACACAACATTCTCTAGTTAAGGAATATGCGGTTATCCTCAAAAAAGAAAAGCCCTTCTTCGCGCTTCCACATGCATGAGAATTTGGTTTTGCTCGCAATATGGATGATACCTGGAGGATGAAGGGAACCCAGAGGCATGCTAGCACGGGAGTACTACTCATGTTCCTACTACTCCTACTAGTAGTAGTAGTAGTAGTAGTAGTAGTACAATTGTGGTACACTTGATGGTCAAAATACTATTATTCATCCGGTCCTCACAGTGAAGTGACAAGAACCTGCGCCCAAGGTGACACTAGTCCAGGCGGCGTGTCCGGGTTACCAAAGTCAGCCTCACCTTGTGCACTGTGTAGTCACTGTCACCGCCGCTGTATAGCATGCCTCACCTCGTCTCACTCTCCCCTATTACCACTCCATCTCCATCTTCATCTCGTCGGAGATCCTGAGGTCACTCTTCATCATCTCACTGTGCCCCCACGTACCCTCGCCTCGCTCGCCTCCCCCAATACCACTATTCCCTCGCTAGCCGCTCCAGCACCGAAAGCCTTCTCCCCCGTAAATCAAGCCCCCCAAAACCCCACCTTCCAAACTCCACCATGGCCGAACACAAACCGCGCATCATCCATATGATCCGCGATTGGAGCACACTCCCCAGAGACGTCATCGACCTCTGTTGTTCGTGTATGGATATGTTGAGCGCCTCGGCCGGCTGCATGCTCGAGGGGCATGCACACGACCATTGTCGAAGCAAGGCCTAAGCTTTTCAAGACACCCTGCTTGCTGTTATCTGGTCTTGCGAGATTTGCTCACCATGATACGGAGGCGTACATGATGCCCCTCGACTTCAATCCGACTCCATTAGCCTAAACTTCTTTGCGGTGTATGTAGTGGGTCGCCAGACATCATTTCCCTCGACTTCGATCCGATCACCGCCGCCTCAAACTTCTTGCGGTATGTACTGGGTCGGCATGAACTCCCATCGGATGGCTGCCGCCGAGAAGACGGGGAAAAGTTGGTGCTCGTGAACTTCCAGACCTCCCATGAGATTATCCTTCCTCCGTTGGATGATACAGAGTTTTACCTTTGCGGTCCAAGTCATCTAGATTACGTCGTCAGTTGGACGCACCTTGTTTTGCAGAAAATTGTAATCTGCCAAGTGCCCACACGACATGCGGATTACACAGACTTCAAGCTAATTGCGTTGTTCGACAAGGGACTCGCCTATCTTTCCGCTGGTGCCTTCTTTAGCTGGAGATAGCTCAGCTCGCAGTGGATCGTCGTCAAAGCTGATACACACTTCTGTGATGCTATTGAACACAATGGCATCATCTACGCGATCGACAAAGCAGATGGCACCACGTATTGCTGGGATGGCGCGTGTAAGTTGTTTCCATCTGATGTTAATGATGACGCCATGACACTGTTTGAAATTTTTGTGATGATTGACATATCCTCGCTTTGAGCGTAATTTGAGTAGAACTATGGCAATGTATTAGAGATGTCGTAAGTCAGCTATATTTGGAATGAGTTAATTCATGCGATTATGACCATGTCATTATAGCCAATTTGTACCCCTGAATAATCAAACTGTTAGGAAGATATTGATATTCTCCTTATTTTATAGTAATCTATAAACTACTAAATATGAGTGTGTATCAATGGCCATGTTAGTTTCATCATTTTCATGATGTGGAAACATGCATCACACTGTTGATTTCATCTAACCATACATTAGGGAAGTAAATGTGCATATGGAGAACTCTATATTTTGAAGTAGTGAAATCCTGTAATGCTTACCATGTGTACATACCTATGTTCGCCCTTCAGCAATCAATAGCTAGAATAATATGCCCACAAAAATTTTGCCCACAGAACATGAGTATATAATAATGCATGGTCTGTTAGTTTCCTTGAGGAATTTGTTTGTGAGGACAGAACATGATTACATAACATGCATGACATGGTAGTTTCTTGTGAAGAATCGATTGTGAGATAACATGAGTATAACCATGCATGGCACTTCTATATTTTCGAACCCAAAGATACATTTCCTGTATTTTCCTCCCAGCCCAACAGGACATATCAATGCTATTTCTTGCATTATCCTACTCATACTCTGAACAATGCTGATCTTACATTAACAATGCCTGTCCTTTTTGATATGATGCAGTGTCCCTACAGTTAAAGCTATCAGGACCCCGATCTTAAGCCACATTGATCTAGCATGTAACACATCATATCACTTTGCGGCCTCACGCAAGGTATTACCACGGGTGCCACCTTACCTGGCCCGGGACCGTTTGCGCCTTTTGGCTCACGTATATGATAGTGTCGCTAGCATCCATATGACAAAGAACCCGGCCCGACATGACTAGTCATAAACCCAAAGTGGCACTAACTTACAGGGACAGGCATACATGACCCAGCAACGAACGTGTCGGTCATCAACGAGTGAATTCGGGCTGTAGCAACTGGGCTAGCAGGACTCCGGGAATCCGGGCTATAGCAGGCTAACAGGACTCCGAAAGACACCGCGTGACATTTCCCGAAGGGATGTACACGTGATCGAAGAAGGACACATGCTCGCCAGGTCTAAGTGTTCCGGAGCAGTAGCAACTGGGCTAACAGGACTCCGGTAAACCGGGCTGTAGCAGACTACCAAGGCTCAGTGGAAGCACTAGACTAAATTTCCCCATAAGAGAGGCTACCAAGGATAGACAACTAGGTTGTCGGATCCCACACATACCAAGCATTTCAATCATACACACAATATGCTTGATATGTGTAAATACAACATGGCATCACAACAAAACTCTACGACTCAAATTATTTATTCATTAGGCTCCAAGGAGCCAGATATTACAAACATGGGTCTCATGACCCAACATACAGAGCATACAAGCAACAAGCGGAAGCATAAACATGTCTGAGTACAGACAACTACAAATGGAAAAGGCTGAGAAGCATGACTATCTACAAGACCCTCCCAAGGGTACAAGATCGTAGCTGAGGTGACAAGCTAAACGTCGAAGTCCACGCGGAACTACTAGTGAGACTGACGTCTCTCTGCAAAAACATAAATTAAGCAAACATGAGTACAAATGTACCCAAAGAAGACTTACATCGTAATCTATCTACATATGCATCAAGATCAACAAAGGGGTGGTGGAGTTTGACGGCAAGCCAGGCTTTGACTCGGTGGCTATCCCGAACTACATCGCAAGTAACTCCTTTGAGGTGTATGCACGAGTCCACATATTCACCATAACAATACACCACTATGGATCCGCTCCCGCCTCCCTCACGAGAATGCCATCCATAGCACTCACGCTTATCTTGCGAAGTTTTAGAGTATCCACTTAAACTTGTCTATGAACTGACAGCAACCCGTAAGTCCTTTACTGCGGACACGACTATTCGAATAGATGATGTTAACCCTGCAGGGGTGTACTTCTTCACACACGCTCTCGCCACTTACCACCATGTACACAGCGTGTATCTCGGAAACCTTCAAGCGGAAGCCTGGCGAGGTAGTCGGCCACGACCTGACTAACCACACAAGTCTGTAGTCCAGGTTTATCACCTATTCAGGTTCCATCCGCAAGGAGATCCGGCCGGGGTGTCGCTCACGGCCCCAAACGATGCGTGTAGGGTTCCCAAGCCCACCTCGATGGATGGATCTACGCTTGGTACACCGTGCCATGGTGCCTAGTCTGTCCCAAGACCACCTGTACCGGGTGCCACTTGGTAGACTACTAACACAACCTACAAACACCAGAAACTAGTTGCAACTTCTGGACAGAGATCGAGGCAGTTAATAAGCCGAGAGGGGTCGAGTTACCGGAACCCAATGTGTGGTAGTAACTATTCATGGATCACAAACATAGAACTCAGTTCCCGAGGACGGTTTCAATTAGACAACCCACCATGTACTCCTACATGGCCTCTCACCGCTACCTTTACCAAATCGTGTTCACACAGTTAGCTCTCAACAGTAGGACATGTTCACAACTTAACAATTCATCCCCGATGAATCAGACCTGACACAACTCTAAGCAATAGCAGGCATGATAAACAAGCATGAATGAGTAGGCACATCAGGGCTCAAACAACTCCTACTCATGCTAGTGGGTTTCATCTATTTACTGTGGCAATGACAGGTCATGCAGAGGAAAAGGGGTTCAACTACCGCAGCATGTAACAGTTGAATCATTGTTGTCCTAATGCAGTAAAAGAGAGCAGTAGCAAGAGAGTGGGATTGTATCGGAATGAACAAGGGGGTTTTGCTTGCCTGGCACTTCTGAAGATAGTATAGTTCTTCATCGGTGTCATCGATCACATCGTCAGAACCACGTCTATCGAGAGGGGACAAACACCAGCAAACAAGGAAGAACACAATCAATGCAATGCATAATATGATGCATGATCATGACATGTCAATATGCTGTGATTTGAGCTAATGCAACTAGCAACAGGTTAAATGAGGTTGGTTTGAATCCAAGATTCAAATTCAAACTCCATATGTGGAAATTCAAATGTTATTTACATGATTTATCCTAAAAAGTAGCTATAAGTTGTTATAACATGCATGAAAATTGTACAGATGGGTAGATTGG
This sequence comes from Aegilops bicornis, assembly GCA_021605145.1. Lineage (NCBI taxonomy): Eukaryota > Viridiplantae > Streptophyta > Magnoliopsida > Poales > Poaceae > Aegilops > Aegilops bicornis. Next base: position 288,600,152 of record CM038674.1, on the reverse strand, counting down.
GGTTTTCTGATCATTTTTCATATATACTTTATCTTATTTGGAGTTATAGATAATTTTCTATGAATTTTAGAAGTTTTGGGCATTTTCTGGAATTTTCTGAATTATTTTAAATCCAGAAAATTATTAACTGCATCAGCATCGCATCACTGTGATGTCAGCAAGTCAACTGCGGCTGACCAGGTCAAACCTGACCAGTGGGGTCCACTGTCGATCACACATCTTGTCGCTGGGTCACCGGCTGTGTGGGTCAGTCAATGACCACGTCGCCAAGTCAACGCTGACATGTGGGGTCGGTCAACAGGTGACGTGGCTAGGTCAAACTGACATGTGGGCCCTGTGGGGTTAGTTTAATCTAAACAAAACTAAACCAGGGTTAATTAGGCAGTGGGGCCCGTCTGTAAGTGGCTGTTGGGTTAATTAGCGATGTCATTAGTTGCTAATGATGGGGCCACGTCGAGCTCGCCGGAGTTCAGCCGGCGGCGACCACAGAACACGGCGGGGCATGCAGGATTTGCGCTAGAGGCGGACGGCTTAGCGCGCTGAGGGCACCGGGGCATAGCCCTTGCTCGCCCGCATCAAGAGGAGGCGGAGTTGGGCACGGGGGTCACCGGAATCATGCCGGCGACAAGCTTTGGCGGCGGCCGGCGTTCGGGTGGGTGTGGGGTTGGCGTTGCGATGCGCAAACGAGCGAGGCGAAGGTCTAGCAGGGCACTACGTGTTGCGGGGAGCAAGTTGGACTCACCGGGGTGACCATTTGATCACCGGAGCTGCGTCGGCGACGAGCTTAAGCGGCGGCGGCTACGGTCGTCAAGGGGGCGACGTCTACGGCTCGAAATCGAAGGGGAGGAAGGAGGGGATCCACGCAGGAGCTCACAACGGTTCGTTCGGTGGCCTCAGTGAGCTCAGGGAAGCGTCGGAGCGGCGCACGGTCGCCGGCGATCTCGGTGGCCTGAGGTTGAAGAAGACGGCGGTGAGGGCGTTCGGCATCGCTTGGCTTGGCGAGGAGGTAGAGGACGAGGTAGCCGAGCTACTGGGCACGCCGAGGGGTCGAGGGGGAGGCTCTGGGTGTGGCAACGGCGAGCGGTGGCGACGAGCTCCGCTCGGGCTGCGCGTGAGAGAGAGAACAGAGGAGGAGGAAGGGGTCCAGGGAGAGTGAGAGAGATCCAGGGGGTCAGGGCAATATACGTGGCTTCGTCGGATGCGTCGGGGAGGAGCCAGGTAGGCAGGGAGGTAGGAGGTGGCCGCACGGCGGTGCGCGCGCGTCGGGCACGCGCCCGTCCTCTTGGCAAGGAGGAAGACGACAGGAGGAGGTGGCCAGGTGGGCTGGGCTGCCAGCTAGGCTGCACAGGACCTGGGCGAGCCAGGTAAGGCCAGGTAACTCTCTCTCTCTCTCTTATTTCTGTTTTTCTATTTCTGTAATTGTGTTTGGCTTTATTAAAAATGCAGAGCATTTCCAAAAATCATGCAACTGACTGTGGCCACTGTTTGGAATATTTCCAACAGTAAACATTTCAGTTTGTGATCATTTGGGCATTTAATATATTCTATAGGATTTAAATGCCCAAATGCAAATACTATATGATTTAATTCAGTGACCCCCAATTAACCTAGGAAAATGTGCAATATTTTTGGCAGAGGTTCAAGACCAATCCAAAGATGATGAACATTTTTGGGAAAGCATTTTGGGTTCATTGAAAATATTTTTCTTTGAACCTAGTTGAATTCTTTCTGATGCCAGGGTTTGGTCAATCCCCATTTCAATTTAAATAGAATTTAAACATGATGCAACAAGATGCAAAACACCAGGTAGTACCAGAAGCTAGGGATGTGACACTGCCCTTTGTAATCACACCACCTTTGCCAAAACAGGGAAGCACAACTGGTTCCTCGCTCGATCAGAGGACGACAAATGACTGATGATCATTCGGACACATGAGTCGGAAAAGTTATATTGCAAAAACCCCACTGTATGAAAGCACCATGAAATACGTGAGTATCCGGACAGTGGCTGTTACGTCTATGAGCAGGATACCAGCTTGTTGGGGCCTGCAGGATTTTTGAGTTGGCGGCGGGTAAACAACCTTGGTTCATACTTTCTATTTCTCGGACTCAATTATCTGATTAACCAGGAGATCACCGATGACAAGGACCTTGATGGCAAAGAGGATCTATTTGCTATGGAAAACTGTGTCTACACGGCGAGCCCTAGGAGTTCAGGAGCAAACTCCCCTGATTGTCAATGATACAGCCTGCAGCCAAAAGAAGGTGAGAATGACAAAGGCATCTGGATTAACTTGATCCTTGGATGTTTTAGGTCTGATAGGCAGTGATGTGGTTCAAGCCTTCAAGTTGATAGGTAATTGGGCTATTGCATCGAAAGGGTGGAGTACTGGTGTCTCCGGATCACTGGTAGCTGAACTGGGGCTGCAAATCATGATGGTGTTGGATCATCCCTCTTCGAATGACTTGTTGTCTTTGTTGCTTGTTCTGGATGGGTAGTTCTCTCTTTTGTTATGCATATTCCTTGTCATTTGGTCATCCTCATCTATGTCATTCTTACTATGTAATAGTTGCCTCTATTTAGAATGTCATTCTAAATGCGGATCACGAGAGTCCGAAAGGCCGCAGATGGGTGCGTTTTGGTGGTGTAGCAAGACTTTTTATGAACTATCATGTCTTGTTGTTTATGTCAGTAGTAGTCACTAGTCAGTGTTTGAATGTTGTATATATCATTGTTTCAAACTGTTTATTGTCTCGAACTGCTGGTGGGCTAAATAAGGGCATCACCATTCTCCAATGTTCAGAGTATATCTCCTTTTTTCAAGTTATAATTTGAGCCAGTGTCTTTTCGATGATGTACACTTGTTTGGGCCAGTGAGGTGTCGTTGAAGATGGGCTGAGTAGTAACGCAATGCTAAATAGGTCAATTATGACTCTCAGGCCGGGCTCTCAAAAGATCCTAAAAAAGGCCGGGCTCTCAAAAAAAAGAAAGAATAGGGACTCTTAGGCCGACATGTGGGCGCCACTGGTGTTTTTGCATGCGCTATGCTACCGAGAGCATATTGGCGCGTGTTCGAAATTCATGCTACCTTTTCATCCCTAATCAACCGCCCCTCCCCCACCTCTGGAATCTCGATTCCTACTCTAGTTCCCCCAAATCCCCCTCCTATACTCCATGTACTCAAGCGCACTATCATGTCGCCAGTCAACGCGGATCTCTCGTCCTCCGGTGGGGGCAAGACCTCTAGAAGGAGCAGCCTCCTTATGCTGGCTCCTGAGGAGCGGAGATTTCCATGCGATCCCTCACCTTGTGAGGTTCAGATGACGCAAGCCATGACGACCAAGGCTAGGCGGGCTCCAGCGAGCGCAGTACATCAGGTTTCCTCTTTGGTGCTAAAGAGGCAAGCACAGGCGCGGAGTCCCGAGGCATCGACCAAAGGTTTCCACTTCCATGAAACCATACCAAGACCGCCAGGACGGTAGGACGGAGGTTATCGCCGAGACCACCACGGCATCAGGGCCAGAAGCTTTGCAGGCAAAGACCACCTTTTGTCAGGATAAGATGTACTAGTTGTCTCCCTTCGAATTTGCCCGTTGTGGGATCCCTTCCCACCTTCATTTTGGGAAGAGGACCAAGGCCACTATAAATATAGCCTAGCCACCACAATAGAGGGGGAGGAATCCAGTCCATCCACACCATCACCAGTTCACACAAACACAAGAACACACCTCCCGAGGTTATTCTCCCCGTGTACTAGTCCACCCTCAGCCCACCTCGAGGAAAATCCACCACAAAGCAGGAGTAGGGTTTTACACCGCGAGGTGGCCCGAACCTGGGTAAGCTGCCTTGTCCCATCTCCTTCAAGTTATTCGACCTAGGCCGTGGGATCGACGAGTTGGCAAACTGGGAAGGTTGAGTTCTTTACACGCACCCCAGAGTTCAAATCTATCTTGGGTCTGCGGAGCCCCGAATTCGACAGTCACGGCTGGCGGCTCTTCCAGTACAAGACGAGTCTCCCACGATGATTGAAGCCCGAAAGGTGGTAGAGCTTCTTTAGACGGCGGTAGCTCAGCAGGCGGCTTATTCATATAGCCGTGAGCAGATTCATTCGACTCCACGTCCCAGTCGAATTTGTAGCCGGCGTGTTGAATCATCGGCGGTTTCCAGCAGTGAGCGGCACTGTAACCCGTCCCATGGGCATAACCCACCACGTGTTGATTACAACACTTGCGTCCTAATGGATCAGGCTAGGGCACGTCAAGAGGCAGAGCTGGTGGCTCAGTTGGCGGCTCATCAACAGCTTCAGCATAACCCTTCAGCATCTGTAGAAGCCGGGATGACTTCCAGGACGGTGGGTGTGCCATGCTTAGTACCGGCTCTTCGCAATGAGCAGTTGCTAAAAGATTTTAAGGGTCCTCGAAAGGTGCCCAATTACACACATGGTCAACCTCCGGAGGCTTGGATTGAGAGTTATGAGCTGGCCAAGGAGATGTTGGATGTTAATGATGTTGTGTGCGCCAAATGTTTCACCATGATGTTGGATGGGCCGGCTCGCGGCTGGCTTAAGGGTTTAACCCCTAATTCCATCAGCTCATGGAATTAATTCAAGACGCGTTTTATTCAGAATTTCAAAGACACATGTAAGCAGCCTCTATCGATCATCGACTTACACACTTGTATCCAACGTGAGGATGAGTCAACCGCCCATTGGGTTCGCCGGGTCTCGGCCATTATCCACTCGTCGGATAGCATCAATGCTGTATCCGCTGTGCTAATTTTGGAGAAAAATTGCCGATTTGTTCCCCTCAAAGAGAAACTGAGGCGACTTAAATGTCATTGCAATGACATGGGAGAGCTCATGGAGGCTCTTATCAAATATGCCGACTCAGACATCACTAAGGATCTTTTTTAAAATGAGGAAAAATTCAGTAAGGGGAAGAAAAACGGCAAGGGGCAACAACAGAATACGGCGGGGCAGAATCAAGGCAACAACGGTAAGCGCAAGCAAGCCAATGGCGGGTTAGACTTTGTCGCAGACACCAACATGCAGAGTAATAATCAGCGTCGTAGGAGGAAGCCGGAACCTCGGATCGGAGGGCCAAAGTTCAACCTAGAGGCAATGTTGAATCAACCTTGCCCGAAGCATAGTCGTCCTGACGGATCGTCGTCTCACATGTGGAAAGATTGTTTTATCATGAAGCAATATAAGGATTCCGGTTCTCATCAGGACCACCATAACAACAATGGCCCGCACGGCGGGTCAGGATCCGGCTCACATGGGCCTAGCTTTGGAGGTGGCGGTTCAAACTCCGTATTTCAAGGTCAGGGCAATCAGGGCGGTTTTAACCAGCACACCAATCAAGGCAATTAGCAACAATAGTCAGGGTATCAGAGTAATCCAAAGTAGCATAATAGCGGCCAATATCATGTTTTCATTACCAGCTTGTGCAAGCGAGATCTGAAGGTTCATAGATGAGCAGTAAGTGTAGTTGAGCCGGCCGTACCTCGATACTTACGATGGTCAGATCAGCCAATTGTATGGAGCCATGAGGATCACCCACCCCGAGTTGACAGTCCGGGTCAGCTGGCTTGGGTGGTGGCCCCTCAGGTTGTACAAGTTCACTAAGGTGCTTATGGATGGAGGCAGTAGTATCAATATTCTTTATTATGCTACTTTTCACCGTATGAATTTGATTAACAAAGACCTTAAGCCGTCCTCCACAATCTTTCACGGAGTGGTGCTTGGTAAGTCGGCGTACCCACTGGGTAAGATAGCTTTGGAAGTGGTTATTGTCAATGAGCACAATTACCGAGCTGAGACATTGAATTTTGAAGTGGTCAAGATCAAAACCCCTTATCATGCTCTGTTTGGACGGCCGGCTTATGCCAAATTTATGGCACGGCCTTGTTACGTGTATCTGCAGCTTAAGATGCAGGGTCGCAAGGGTACCATCACGGTGCATGGTGATAGAAAGATAGCTTTGTAATGTAAAGAGGGCGATGCTGCCTATGCTGAGTCTGCTTGTGCAACGGAGGAGCTGAAGTTTTATCAAGATAATGTTGACCCGGCGGATATGACCCCCTTGAAGAAACCAACCACAGAGCATAACCCTCTGTTGAAGTTTAAGTCGGCAGATGACACTAAACAGGTTGACTTCGTCCCTGGCGACTCATCCAAGCAATTCTCTATTGGTGCTAATATGGATCCTAAATAGGAAAGCACGCTCATCGAGTTCATCCGTTAGAACCGGGACATCTTTGCATGGAAACCTTCAGACATGCCAGGTGTACCGAGAGAACTTGCTGAGCACACTCTTAATATTGATCCTAAGTTTAAGCCGGTCAAGCAATTCCTTCGTCGCTTTAATGAAGAAAGATGTAAGGCCATTAGAGAAGAGGTGGCCCCGCTCTTAGCGGCTGGTTTCATCATTGAAGTTTTTCAACCTGAGTGGTTGGCTAACCCGGTGCTGGTACATAAGAAAAACGACACTTGGCGCATGTGTGTGGATTACATAGACCTTAATAAAGCTTGCCCAGTTGACCCTTTTTCTCTTCCCCATATTGATCAGATCATAGATGCTACGGCGGGTTGTAATCATTTGTGTTTCCTGGATGCTTATTCTGGATATCATCAGATCAAGATGACAGTTAAAGACCAAGAGAAGACAACTTTCATCATGCCTTTTGGAGCTTTCTACTATGTATCTATGCCTTTTGGGCTGAAGAGTGCCCATGCGACTTATCAGCGTTGTGTGCAGAACTGTTTTCACAGTCAGATTGGACGAAATGTTCATGCCTACGTGGATGATATTGTTGTGAAGTCTAGAAAGAAGGAGACTCTGTTGGATGATTTGAAAGAGACCTTTGATAATCTCTGGGTCTACAAGATGATGCTTAACCCGACCAAATGTGTTTTTGGTGTGCCTGCAGGCAAGCTTTGGGGTTTTTTAGTTTCAGAGAGAGGTATTAAAGCTAACCCGGAGAAAATCAATGCTATCACTTCATTGGCTAAACCGACATGCGTCAATGATGTCCAACACTTGGCGGGTCGTATTGCAGCTCTGAGCCGGTTTACAAGCCGCCTGGGAGAGAAGGCTATCCCTCTGTACCAGATGATGAAGAAAACAAAGCATTTTGTTTGGAGTGATGCTGCTAATGAGACGTTTGAAGCACTTAAGAAGCAGCTTGCTGAGCCGCCAGTTCTTGCACTCCTGTTAAGAAGGAGCCCTTGCTCTTATATGTGGCGGCTAACAGCAGAGCCGTCAGTGTGGCCGTTGTCGTGGAAAGGAAGGAACCATGCAAGGAATATCCGGTTCAAAGGCCGGTTTATTATATTAGTGAAGTCTTAACTGAGTCTAAACAGAGATATCCACATTGGCAGAAGCTAGTTTATGGGGTGTTCATGGCTAGTCGCAAGTTGAAGCATTATTTCTTTGGTGATCCTATTACTGTGGTCAGTTCAGCTCCTTTAGGGGATATTATTCAGAACAGAGAGGCCACAAGCCGGGTGGACAAGTGGGCCATTGAACTTGGACCTCATGGGTTGAAATATATGCCGAGGATAGCTATCAAGTCTCAGGCTCTTGTGGATTTCATCAACGATTGGACAGAGTTGCAGACGCTTGAGGAGAAGCGAGATAACACTTACTGGACAATTCACTTTGACGGGTCAAGGCAGCTGGAGGGCTCAGGGGCTGGAGTTATTTTGACTTCCCCACGAGGTGACAAATTTGGCTATGTTTTACGATTAATGTTCCCTTGCACTGATAATGCAGCTGAATACGAGGCTATGCTCCATGGCATTCGGGTGGCTAAAGAGATGAACTTAATCCAGGTTAGGTGCTTTGGTGACTCAGATTTGGTGGCTCAACAGGTCTTAGGCACTTGAGATTCTACACTTATGGCGGCTTATCATCAAGCGGTTGACAGCATTGCTGGTAATATCAAAGTTTATCAGGTGGAATATGTTGATCATAGAAAGAATGAGGCGGCTGATTCTTTAAGCCGGCTGGGGTCTCAGCGTAAGCCGGTACCCCCTAATGTTTTTCTTAACGTGTTGAATAATCCTCTAGTTTAATTACCAACGGAGGAGGATCCTGCTATTCCTGACCCGGAGGCATAGTTAGTGGCAGCTCTCCATGCTACTCCTGATTGGACGGTCCCATATTTGGCTTATATGACCCGGGGTGTGTTGCTTGAGGATGAACTTTTGGCCAGGCAGATAACCTGGTGGCCTAAGTCTATGACCATTTTCAATGGCGAGTTACACCGATGCAGTGTCACAGGCGTGTTTCAGTGCTATATTTCTCCTGAAGATGGCCGTGAGATTCTAAGGGAGATATATGAAGGTGATTGTGGCCATCACGCCGGCTCTAAGTCTCTTGTGGCTAAGGCTTTTCGTCATGGACTTTACTGGTTGACGGCTCATGCTGATGCAGAGGATCTGGTTAGTAAGTGTGATGGTTGTTAGAAATTTTCTCGTTGGGCTCATGTGCCGGCTCAAGAGTTGAGGATGATTCCAATTACTTGGCCGTTTGCAGTTTGGGGGCTTGATATGGTTGGACCTTTCAAGATGTCTAAGGATAAGAAGACCCACCTACTGGTGGAAGTTGACAAGTTTACCAAGTGGGTTGAAGCAAATCCTGTCAGTAAGTGCGATGCGGCCACGACGGTTCAATTCATGAAAAAAGTAATCTTTCATTTTGCTTACCCTCACAACATCATAACTGATAATGTCACTTATTTATCTAATGGTGCTATGAGAGAATTCTGCCAACGAGAGCATATTCATCTTGACGTCTCATCAGTAGCTCATCCCCAGTCCAATGGACAAGCTGAAAGGGCCAATCAAGAAATCTTGAGAGGGATAAAACCCCGTCTTATGGTCCCTTTGCAAAGGACGCCGAGTTGTTGGGTTGAGGAGTTACCTTCAATGCTGTGGAGTATCAACACCACCCCTAATAGATCAACGCGTTACACGCCTTTCTTCATGGTTTACAGGGCCGAGGAAGTTCTTCCAAGTGATATCTGTCCTAACTCGCCCCGGGCGGCGGCATATGTTGAAGCTGATAATGAAAAAGCACGTCAGGATGCTCTTGATATGTTGGATGAGGAGCGAGACCTGGCGGCGGCTCATTCGGCGATATACCAGCAAGATCTGCATCACTATCATAGCCGTTGGGTTAAAACTCGGACCTCTCAAGAAGGCTACTTGGTGCTCCGGCTCATCCAAGATCAAACAGATATGCATAAGTTATCATCGTCTTGGGAAGGACCTTTTGTGTTTAGCAAGAACCTAAAAAATGGGTCATACTACCTCATTGATATTCGAGAGAACAAGGACTCACGCACATCGGAGGAGGAGACCCACCGGCCGTGGAACATTGCTCATCTTCAGCCATATTACACTAGAAGCCACCAGTTTCGGTGTTGTACATATTTTCCTCATTGTATGTATATGATCATTGTAATAAATCTGGCATCCCTGATAATTCAGGGCCTCTGTCATTTCACTTCTATGAATCTAAGCCTTTATTATTTGTTCATAAGGTCACTTGGGGGCCACCTGCTCAATGAGCAGAGCCTTGATTACCCTCTTGATCCGGCTTCCTAGCCATCTTATTGGTCACTTGGGGCTTCCTGCTCTATGAGTATAGCCTTGCATGCCCTCTTGATCGACTTCCTAGCCAGGTTATTGGTCACTTGGGGGCTCCCTGTTTAATGAGCATAGCCTTTTATACCCTCTTGATATGCTTCCTAGCTAGGTAGAAACACCAAATTTCGGGTTATTGGCATGTATGTTGTTGTTGCTCCGCCCAGGTAATCCTGGAATGACCCGTCGTGTTCTTGACAATCAATCTTTTAAATAAGATCCTAAACTTGTTAAAGTTAAACCCGTGGTTTGTCATGTGAGGACCGGCTTACAGGTGTGCTAGAAACAACTTGGTGGCTGTGCGTCCCATGAAAGCACTTGAAGTTTTAGGCTTGGCGGCCTATGAAAACCTTGTTTTTCTGGATTTCTGTCTTTTTTGAAAATTTTGGATTCATATCCTTCTTCCATGTTAATATACGGTTTTCACAATTCAGGCCATGTAGCCTTCATTATATAGCTCATAATTGAGCATATTGGGTTAATAACCCACCCTGATAGCGGATCATAAGCCGCCAAGAAGTTTGCCTCGAGCAATCAACATCATGATGATTCATGCCTATGACTTCTCGTTATTAACGGGAGTTGTTATGATCTACAGGTATGTTTTTCCCATAATGATATAACATTCAGGGTTTTGGTAAACCGCCCTGGCTTTTGACTTCGTCATTAGCATATTTTCGGCTTATATGGCCTTTAGTATTTCTATCAAAGACTATGTTATCAAGGTTGTTCAAAGATATTTTTAACCCACCTTGGCTTAAACCGCTAGGGTACATGTTATTTATTTATGTGCAGGGAGTACAATAATATTCAGTATGACCCACATGCTTGATAATATTATACGCACAAGTGGCGGATCATAAAGATAAGATCGGCGGTTTAACCATCCAAGAATATAAACATGCATGATGGCATGTGAGGTCATTGTTTCTGCATTTATCTTATTACAAGGCCAGTGGGCCTGCAAGGTGCGACCAAGTGTTTTTCAGCATGTTCAAAATACAACCATGATGGAGAGCCGCCCCTTGGGTCAGTTGACTTGGTCTTGGCGATTTGAAGACTTCGGGTTAAACTGTGCCAGTTCTTCTTCTTTTTCCGTCGTTTGAAAGTTAGGTGATGTCCAGTTGATGCTGGTTAAGGCTTGAAATTCAGCTTCATCATTTATAAATGTGGATGGATCAACTTCACGAGCAAAGGTATGCTTACGTGTTCGAGGGATGAGATCCACAACTTCATAAGCCGGTGCCCTCACTTCTGAATTCTCCACTGTATAAGCCGCCTGATATCTGGATAGATCGGTTTCTAAGTCTAACTTGCTGGCTAGCGGGCGCATTTCCTTGACACAAGCGGCGAAGTCATCCTGGCCAAAAGGAGACCCGTCTTCTTTGAGATTGGGTCAGCCAGTGGCCAACTCCTCCGGGTCTAGTTCTGGCTGCCACGCTTTAGCCCGGCTCAATGCAGTAAGAGCACCAGCGCTGGCGGATGATCGCTTTATCTCTTCAATTCTTTGGGACAGGACAAACAGTTTGTCCACAACCTCCCTGAGAAGTGAAGGAGGTTGTTTTTTGTGTGAGATGGCGGCTATGGTGCTCTGAGCGCATGTGTACAATTGCTCCACCAAAGTATAAACCGCCTTTCTGGCCACCAAAGATATCCTTGCCAAGGTTGGCACTCTCGGTTACATTAAATAAAACAAGCAGATGAGTCGCCAGGCGGGTTACAAGTTACAACATTGGAAATAGTTCAAACATCTTGGATTACTTTCCAAATATTGCAGCAGTCATCTGAGAAATGTGGCGTTTTAAGACGGTCAATTCTGTAGTGGCTTCTTTCAAAGAAGATTCGGCGGTATCTGCTCTTTGTATTAAGGCGATTCTCTCCTCATCCCAGCTAGATTTCTCTATAGCAAATCTGGATTTGAGTTTGACATTTTCATCCAAGCTAAACTTAAACTTGGAGTCAGCTTTCCAGGTCTCCGCTTCTTGACACTCAAGCCTGGTCTTTAAATCGACCAACTGGGATTCAGCTTGAGTTGAGGCCTCCTGCACATAAGAGTTAAACAATTTGTAGGATCGAAAGTATGTCTAGAGGAGGGGGGTGTGATTAGACTACTTGACCAAATAAAAATCTAGCCTTTTCCCACTTTTAAGTCTTGGCAGATTTTAGCAACTTATCACTAGTCAAGTAAACAACCTACACATGCAAGTCTAAGAGTATTGCAGCGGAATGTAAAACATTGCACATGAAGGTAAAGGGAGGAGTTTGGAGGGAGCAAACACAATGTAGACACTGAGATTTTTGGTGTGGTTCCGATAGGTGGTGCTATCGTACATCCATGTTGATGGAGACTTCAACCCACGAAGGGTAACAGTTGCGTGAGTCCACGGAGGGCTCCACCCACGAAGGGTCCACGAAGAAGCAACCTTGTCTATCCCACCATGGCCATCGCCCATGAAGGACTTGCCTCACTAGGGTAGATCTTCACGAAGTAGCCGATCTCCTTGCCCGTACAAACTCCTTGGTTTAACTCCACAATCTTGACGGAGGCTCCCAAGTGACACCTAATCAATCTAGGAGACACCACTCTCATAAAGGTAATAGATGGTGTGTTGATGATGAACTCCTTGCTCTTGTGCTTCAAATGATAGTCTCCCCAACACTCAACTCTCTCTCTCACAGATTTGGATTTGGTGGAAAGATGATTTGAGTGGAAAGCAACTTGGAGAAGGCTAGAGATCAAGATTCATATGGTTGGAATGGAATATCTTGACCTCAACACATGAGTAGGTGGTTTTCTCTCAGAAAATGTATGATGGAAGTGTAGGCATGTTCTGATGGCTCTCTCTCCAAATGAAGAGTGTGTGGAGGGGTATATATAGCCTCCACACAAAATCTAACCGTTACACACAAATCACCAAACTCAATGGGACCAAATAATGCAACTCGGTCGGACCGATTTAGTTCAAAATTTGAACATTAGGCTTTTCGGTGGGACCGACATGTCAACTCAGTGGGAACGATTTCATTAGGGTTAAGGCATAACGTAATCTCGGTGAGATCGATTACACAAACTCGGCGAGACCGATTTTGGTAACAAGCTAACAGGGAGTTGGTCAGGCAAATCGGTGGGACTGATTCGCTCATCTCGGTGAGACCGAAAAGTTACGAAAGGGAAACAGAGAGTTTGCATTGCTAACTCGGTGGGACCGATCGCTCATCTCGGTTGGACAGAAACGTTACGAAGGGAAACAGAGAGTTTCCAATCCCATCTCGGTGAGACCGAGATCCCTACCGGTAAGACCGAAGTGACTAGGGTTTTGTGGTAGTGGCTATGTCAACTAAACTCGGTGGCGCCGGATAGAAAGTTTCGGTGGGGCCGAGTTTGACTTTTAGTTTGGGACATATGTGGATATGAGAAAGTGGTTGAGGGTTTTGGAGCATATCACTAAGCATTTTGAGCAAGTAAACCCATTAAGCAACACCTCATCCCCTTTTAATAGTATTGGCTTTCCTATGGACTCAATGTGATCTTGGATCACTAAAAGTAAAATGTAGAGTCTTGAGCTTTAGAGCTTGAGCCAATCTTTTGTCCTTAGCATTTTGAGGGGTCCACATTTCTAATCCATGCCATGCCAATCATTGAGCTTTCCTGAAATATTTATCTTGAAATAGCGTTAGCTCAATGAGCTATATGTTATTGATAATTACCAAAACCACCCAGGGGTAGTTGCACTTTCAATCTCCCCCTTTTTGGTAATTGATGACAACATATAGATCAAAGCTTCGACAAATGATAATAAGATTAAAATACATCCTCGCTTTGAGAAGTATGTGATAAGCAAGAGCTCCCCCTAAATTTGTGCATTATTTAAAATTTGCTTTTGAATGCAAATGCACAATTGATTAGGATCATGGGTCACTCTTTCATGTCACATACATCTTGGTGGAGCGCTCAAAATGATAGAAAATTAAAAGCATGCACTCGTCACCAAACAAAGTGAATGATCATATAAGAGATATGAGAGATAATGTCATCCAAGCAAGCATTAAAGTAGCATATGATCAAACACATGATCAAGCAAGTATCTCACACAAACATAGTGTAGCAACCAAGCACACAAAAGGTTCAACCAAAAGCAAGAGAGATAAAAGGCAAAACACTCTCTCTCGAAGCCTATGATCTATACATATTTCTCCCCCTTTGGAAACAAGTTACCAAGAAGTTAGAAAATGTATAGTGCTATGCGTCTCTCAGGCTTGGTCTTAGGGAGGTGGTGTAGAGAGAACTACAAGGACGAAGGCATCTATTGATGTAGTTGGAGCCGGTGGAGTGGCTGCTGGAGGTGGCACTGAAGCTGTAGCTGCTGGTGATGACGCTGTAGCTCTAGTATCTGGTACTGGCACTATAGCAGACCTTTGACCTCTAGGCACTTGCTGAAAAGCATCAGTAGTTGCCTTTCCTTTCCTCTCTTCTGCTTCCTCCTGGAGCTACTCAACTGTTGTTTGTATCTCAGTAACCTTCAGATCAAGATCATAAAATTTTGTCTCTATGATCCTCTCCAAGCTCTCCTGATTCTAAGTCAGGGTGGCCAAGCCCCTCAATCCTCAAAGTAGATTGGATCAGATAAGTCAGCTGATCTTGCTTGCTCTTTAGGAATACTTGAGATGCTTCCTCAATGCTTGGCATCTTGGCAACTTTCTCTGCCTTAGCTTTTGCTCTCTTCTCTTGTGCTTGAGCTGATGAAGGTTCATTCTCATCCATCACAACTTTGTTGTCTTCAAATTCAGGATAGACAGGTAGATGCTCCTTGTCCAACAAGTAACTTCCTGTGCCCATCTTAGCATTGATGAGCTCCTGAATATGTGGAGCATACCCACAACTTCTCTTTTGATCAAAGAATCGTCCTCTTGATTGTCTCTACAATCAGACTCATGACCTTAAACTTTTGAGGGACATCAAAGATTTGCAATAAGTTGATGGAATGTCCTCTGATCATCTTGTGATATCCTGATTTGGGTAGCAGAGTGTGCCTTAGGATTGTGTTGATGGTAGGCAGACCAGACAACATATAGTGTACAGATCCAAGCTTGTGAGTCTCCAAAGCTTCATCTGGGATCTCTTTGTACATGTTTGCCATAGTGTTGTGGTCTTTCTTCTTCTTGGCATACATATCCAAGTCATCTTCATGTTCCTCTGGGGCACTGATCAATTTAGCCCATTCTTCAACAATGGATTGGTACCTAGTACCTTCAGACATCCATATGCTCTTCCCATCTGGATAAAAGTGAGCAGTGGAGTAAAACTGCATGATCAGCTCATCATTCCATTTTGTGAGCTTCTGCCCAACAAATTTGTCAACTCCACATGCTTTGAAGCTGTCATATACTCCTGGGAAGTGATCTTCCTTCTCCTTGATGTATTCCCAATCAACCAATGTCATGTCACAGACAATTGGCTTCTTGTCAAGCAAAATTGTTTCATAGAAGTCTTGTTGTTCTTTTGTATGAAATCTATAATCAACTGCAGTCCTCCTCCTCACAGCATAGGGATCATACTGTCTCCACAATCTCAGTCCAGCATCCTTTTTGATGTGCATGTCTGGATGAGCATCATTGTGGTCTGGAATCTTGGGTTTCAACTTTCTCAAAACAAGAGACTCATCATCCTCTTCTTCACCTTGAGGCACTGGGGTCTTGTTCTTCTCTTCTGTAGGAATACTTCTGGTATTCCTGTTGGGCTTTGGGGGCTTCTGAGCTTGAGCTTTGGGAGCAGTCTTGGGCTTTGATGGGGCAGCCCTTGACTTGATAGCATCTCCCATAAGCTTCTGAGCTTTGGGTGCTGGTGCAACATCCTCTTCTTCTTCCTCTTCTGAATCTCTTACCATAGTTGATTTTCCAAGAACTTTTGTAGTTGTTGTTCTTGCCCTCTTCTTTTTCTTGTCATCTCCTGCTGCCTCACCATCATCAGATTCTATGGTGAATTTCATTGTCTCTCCTGTTGCAACCTTCCTTGGCTTTGACATTGGGATTCCTCTGGCATGTGCCTTCTTGTTCAAGCCTGGCTTTGTTGCAGCAGTTGTGCCATACTCCTTCTTCAGCACCTTCTTCTTTGATGTAGCCTCATCCTCAATAGCCACATAGTCCTCATCCTCAGAGTCTGAGGTTCTCTTCTTCCTCGCTCTAGTGGCTGCCTTGGGCAAGTTACTAGGTGTGCTTCTACTGCCCTCGTCATAGCTGCTTGAGGGATCTGAACCCACACTCAATTGCACTTGTTCCTCAGATTTGTTCTGACTGTCACTCTTGTCAGACATCTTGGCAAACTCACTGACAGCAGACCCTATGAATAGATGTAGATGAGGTAGAGTGGATGAGCATCACAAAGTGCAGAGTTTTTGCAAAACAGATGACTCAAAAATTTAGTGTTAGTTCTCCACAGAAAGCATTTCGGAGCTACTGATTTGTTAAACTCGGTGATACCGAAGCAATTTTGGAGCCTAAACTAGTGAACTCGGTCAGACCGAGTCACAGTTCGGCGGCACCGAGACTGCTAGGGTTTCACCGAGAATCGAACTCGGTCACACCAATGTGCAGTTTTCGGTCAGACCGAAAATGCATGTGCTATGGCCTGAGCCTCAGTGAGACTGATTTCTACAACTCGGTCAGTCCGAGATGAGTTCGGCGGAGACCTAACCCGAAATTTCCAAATCAAATCTAACCTAAAGGATGTTTTCTGTGGATAGAGCGTTTGCATACATGGTAAAGATCATGGCAAAGCAATGTGCTATGAATCAGAGTTAAGGAATTAGCACATAGAGTCGAACCCTTACCCTAGTTCGGCCGAGGTTCGCTACGGCGGCAACGGCGGAGCAGATTTCCGTTGACGGCAATGGAAACCAGCGGCGGGAGGTCGCTGGAGGCGAGGAGACGATCCGGAGACCCGAGGAGGCAGAGCAGGACACACGCACGGGCTGAGGAGTTTGAAGAAATTTCCAAAATCTCACCTGTGGGTTTATATATCCTGACCCTGTCGGTGTGACCGAGTGGAACAACTCTGTGGCACCGAGATGAAGAATCGCAAGCGGTTACTGCAACTCGGTGTGACCGAAAGGTTCAAATCGGTTGCATCGAGATTGAAAACCTAGACCAACTTAGTGGACTCGGTGTGGCCGAAGTGGATGACTCGTTCATACCGAAATGCACAAAGAGGTTTTGGAAGTTTAAGTCTATGACGAATCAGGGACTCCGAGTGCTCCTCACACAGAGTGGTTCGAATCTGACTTGATCAAACTTTGTGATGTAGCATGAATAGAGTTTGAGACGAGAAAAGCATAGATAGCTAGAGGGAGTTCTTAGGCATTCTTGTCCATCCATTTGGCAAAAGAGAAAAAGCCAAACATACAAAACAACAAATGGATGTCCTCGAATGAGTATAATATGCAATCAACATGCTCACACAATAAAATGGCAAAATGAAATATGTGACAAAGCATGCACAAACACTCTAGCATCTATGAAGCAATTTGGCAGTGACTAGGTCATCTATATATGATTATATTGACTTAGGAGTCAAATGAGAACATTTGATCATAGATCATACTCATTGTTTAAGCACAAGTGAGGTTACCACTTTTACATAAAGCATTGTTGTGTTCACATCATTAGAGTTTCTTTAGCTCAATTGATTAGAGTAAAGCTCCTCCTAGATGTGATATCCCCCCTAAGAGGGATGAACTAACCTTGGGTTTTGTCGATGATGACTTCATGTAGGTGTTGAAGATGTAGATGCTCGATGTTGATGTAGATCATTTGGAGCAATCCATTGGAGTGAGTTGGACTTTCAATACCTACATGGGTTAGTCCCACAAGGAACAAACAAGGATATCCATAGACATAGAGTGATGTACACATAGATGATGTCCATGAAAGCATTAGGTTACCTTGTCCCTTGTCTTACCAACAAGAGGGTTGTGACTCCTTGAACTAGTGCAAGATATGGAAGTGGTTTGGACATGTTCTTGCCAAAAGATATGAGTGAAGTATGTTGGCGGAGTCACCCTCAAGAACTCTCTAGTTCTTCTTATTGGGGATCCACACCATCTTGATGGGAATCCTTGGAGTTGTAGTCGTACTTGATGAAGTAGAACTTGATGTAGTCTTGGGAACCCACTTGACCAAGGCCTTAGGAACTTCTTCAAATGCATCAATCTCCTCTTGAAGCTTGTCCTTGCCTTTTTGCTTGTGGTCTTGTGGTGGAAGATCATCTTGAGCTTGTATTCCTTGGAAACAAGTAGGATCATACTTCTCTTGTTGAGGAACAAACTTCGTCTTAGGATATTGATCTTCTTCCCACTCAACTCCATTGGCATTGAACTTTCGTTCAAAACCAATACCTTGATTCTTCCGGTGTCTTCCTTGCTTGCGTACAATTTCCTCAAACTGCTTACTTCCGGCAAGACTCTTGTAGACACAATTCTCTATAATTCCCTTCAATAAGCTATTTTCTTGCTCAAGTGTGACTTGGCTAAGAGAATCATTAGTGGAATCAAGAGAACTACTAGAAGCAACAATATTGGATTTAGCATGATTATTGTTACTACTAGATGAAGAATCTTTCTTACTCTTGTTGCTAGATTTTACTTGTGGCATGTAAGTAGACAAGAGTAAACGCTTGGCAATGTAAGAAGAACTTTTCTTGCGAAGATCATCATTGATTACCTTTAAGAACTCATGCTCTTGCTCAAGGTTGAGCTTTTCAAAGCGTAGCTTCTCATGAGTTTTTAAAAGTTCTCGATGATCTTCCAAGGTAGTTTCATGAGCTAACTTAAGAGTGTTTAGTTCTTTAGTTAGACGCTCAATCTCCTTCTTATCATCGTCATTCATTTTATCTTGATTAGCATGATTAGTAGCAAGTTCATCGTAGTTTTCATAGCTAGAGTTGTCAACAAGTAAATCATCATCTCCTAGCAAATCATCTTCATCACTATTGAAATCAACATACTCGGGGTGTGATACCTTTGGGCCTTTTGCCATGAAGCATCTTCCAATTCCTTCATTTGGTGAGTCAAATATGTCGTAGGAATTGGTTGACACAAGTGCTAGATGTCGGATCTCGGTTCCGGCAAAACCCTTAAGGTTCGAACTCTGGGGTGCGCGCGAAGTTCTCTCCCTACCGATCAGCGCCCTAGCTCGCTAAGATCTCGCGGACGAACTCGCAACACAGAAAGACATGAGATTTATACTGGTTCGGGCCACTGCCAGGTGTAATACCCTACTCCAAAGTGTGGTGGTGGATTGCCTCTAGGGCTGATGTTGAATAGTACAAGGGGAAGGACAACCTCCTGAGGTTGAGGTGTTCTTGTGTTTTGTGTGTGGCTGGGGATTGGCTCTAGATCTGACCCGATGCCCCTACTGCGGTGGCTAGTTCTACTTATATAGGCCCTGGTCCTCTTCCCAAATATTGAGCGGGAAGGGAGCCAAAAACGGCGGCCAATTTGATAGGGGACAGCTAGTACATCTTATCCTAACAAAAGTAGTCTTCGCCTGCAAAAGACTCTGGTGGTGACGCCGTCTTGGGCTCCACGGTGACCTTCGTCTCGCTGGCCTCATGGTCTTGGTCTCGTTGCACCGATATGGAAACCTTTTGCTTGACGCCTCGGTACTCCACGCCAGCGCTTGCCTCTTTAGCACCAAAGAGGAAATAAGGACGCTGCGCGCGCTGGCGCCCGCCTGGTCTTGATCGTCATGGCCCACGTCATGAGAGCCTCGCGAGGTTTGCCCCGCCTTGATATCTCCGCTCCTCGTGAGCCCGCCTGGCGAGGCCGCTCCTAAGGAGGTCTTGCGTCGCCCGCCTCACGAGGCTTGGCCCCTCGCGAGGGTCTTGAATGCCTTGTTGAGGAAAATGGGCCGTACAGGCCTGCTCGCATAGCCACGCCGTGGGCCGCAAGCGGGCAAGTCTGGGGACCCCTATTCCTAGAACGCCGACAGTAGCCCCCGGGCCCAAGGTGCTCTCGAGCTTGGCTTCGAGGCGAAGCCAAAGGTCAAGCGCGGAGCGCCGCGGGCCCCAAAAGCCTGCGGCCTCGGTTGACGCGTGGCTGTTGATTCGACGTGGGCGTCTCCGCTTTCCCACGCTGCCTCGGCAACTGCTCGACTTGACTAGTCCCTGCGACATGCAAGGAAAATAATGATTACCTATGATCGTGGGAGGCGCCGGTTGGCCTTCTTCCGCTATAAATGGGGAGGGGGGCAGAGCCCCCGTCTCCCATCTCTTCCTTGCTCACTTGTTTCTTCCTACTTGCTCCACCGCTGGCAGCAATGGCGCCGTCGAAGAGGTTCTCCGCCGCGGAGAAGGGCAAGGCCCCTCGGGAGGGACCCGGCTCCCCGGCGCCCAAGCGAGGACGTGGCCGTTCCCGCAAGCATGCCGCGACCCCCGCCATGGCCCCCGGCTCTCGGGGTGGTGCCGCAGTGCGTGGCAGGAGTCGCTCTGGTTGCGACAGTCCTATCGACGAGAGGAGACGTGCCGTAGTTGCGTGCCCCCCCGACCGCGGTTCCATGCGTCAGAGGTGCTGCCGGAGTTCGTTGTCTGGTCGGAGGATCCGGCCGGCAGCTGGCTCCAGCTCCCCCGCTTCTTTGCCGACGAGCTGTCGGCCTCCGGTCCAGGCAGGCTCTGGCTGCAGGCAGATGGTTGCTGCAGCCGGGCTTCTTGGGTCGCGGTCGAGGTCTCCGTCGCGGGCAACATAGCTCTGGCCCGCGGTTGGCAGACGTTCGCCCGCGCGCGCGGCCTAGGCAGGCGGTGCACCCTCCACTTCAAGTTCGATGGCGACGCGACCCTCTACGTGAGGGTGTTCGGGGAAGGCGGTCGCCGTGCCGGATGCTGCCCCGAGGTGAACGACAATGAGGAGATGCTCGGCCTTGGCGATGGTCGGGACGAAGAGGAGGATGAACCCACCGGCCGCGCCTTGTCTGGCTATGGTGGCTCCTCCCTTGGCGACAATTCCAGCAGCGGCAGCCTTGACCAGCCGCCACGCCACCGTGCCCGCTTCGAAGGTGGTAGCGGGTCGTCTCGTCGCCGCGCATCGGTGAAGCGCGAGGAGGGGTCCGACTAGTCTCGGGACGTCGCCTAGGCCCTGCCCCCGTCGGCTGCTGCAGGGGCGAGCGCCGCTTTTGTCTTGTTCCCCTTTTCCTTCCTGCATCGAAATGAAACCAGCATGGGCCCAGAGGGGCGTGTATCGAACCTGTAACTTATTAACTATTAAGCTACGCTTTTTGTTTCAGTGTTGTGTTGCTGTTTTGCGCAAAGATAACTTAGCCTGGTGCACTCGGGGCGCCCTCCTCCTCACGAGGCGTTTGTTTCCTTGTGTGCATCTTGACCCTGTGGTCCGCGATTTCTCAGGAACTGCAAGAAATTCGTTAGGGAGTTTGCCAGGAGACTTGTCGTTCACCCAAGCCTTGACCCGACGCTTTGTATCACGATACCCTAGGGGCACGGATTAGGAGAGATGCGCCAGCTTTCGTGCTCGAACGAGGGTGGCTCGCGAGAAGGCAGAGGGAAGGAAAAATGCTCAAGAGAAGGCAGAGAGAAGAAAAACGGTCGCGAGGGCACCGGCCTAGCCCCCTTCGCGAGGTATGCGAAAGAGAGAATACGAGCGAACCAGATCCAGAAAATGCGGCAAGAGACGGGGGAATCGAATTAGCAAGGAACACCAGAAGCAAACGTCGATTAAGGAAAAGTGAGCCAACTACGGAAAGCAAACGAAAAGCCGCGTCCGGCACCTAATCTAGTCTTCAAGTCTTCTCACCAGCGCGGAGCTAAGTGCTGCCACTAGGTGTGGGAGGGAGCCCCAGGGCCTGAGGCCGGCGCTCCTGAGACTCCGGGGCGTGTACAGCCCCACTCATTATTACGTGAGAGTGTCACGGGCGGCGATTCTTCACAGGCACCGGGCCTTCTTCACAGGCTCTGGGCCTTTCTTCACAGGCTCTGGGCCTTGCTTCATGGGTAGAACTTCCGGAGGTGCTGGATGTTCTAGGTGTTATGGATGGGTATCCCGTCCTGCGTCTCCAGGGGCACGGCACCAGGCCCTGAGACATGGACGACCCTGAACAGGACCTCCCACATGGGTGAAAGCTTGTGCAACCCTTCCCTGGAGAGGACCCATCTCAGGACGAGGTCGCCCGCCTCGAGCATCCTGGAGCAGATGTTGCAGCACTGGTATCGCCGCAGCGCTTGCTGGTACCTTGCCGCTTTTCAGCAGCATGACGACGTTCCTCAAAGACGAGGTCCATCCCCCGCATGGCGTCCTGCTACATTTCATCGAACGCCAGGACCCGTGCGGAGCGATGCTTGACCTCGTGAGGAAGGACCGCTTCAGCTCCGTAGACAAGGAAGAATGGGGTGTCGCCGTTGGCTTAGTGGCGGTGGTGCGGATGGACCACAGCACGGACTGGAGCTCATCGTGCCAGCCCCTGCCATAGGCCTCGAGCTTCTTCTTGAAAGTCCTAGTCTTGAGGCCCCTCAGGACCTCTGCGTTGGCGCGTTCGGCCTGACCATTGCTCTTGGGGTGCGCCACCAAAGCATAGCAAATCTGCGTTCCAAGGTTAGCACAGTAGGTTTTGAAGAGGTTACTAGTGAACTGCGAGCCATTATCTATGATGATACGGTTGGGACCCCGAAGTGGCTCCCGAGGCTCTTGATGAACTTGACAGCAGAGCCGGTTGGGATGGTACGGACAACTTCCACTTCCGCCCACTTGGTGAACTTGTCGATGGCGACGTAGAGGTAGCGGTAGCCCCCAGGCGCTCGAGGGAACGAGCCCAAGATGTCCAGCCCCCAGACCACGAATGGCCATGTGAGCGGAATGGTCTGGAGGCCCTGAGCCGGCTGATGAATCTGCTTGGCGTGGAACTGGCAGGCTTTGCAGGACTTCACCAGCTTAGCTGCGTCGTTGAGCGCAGTGGGCCAGTAGAACCCACTATGGAATACTTTGCCGACGAGGGTCCGTGATGACGAGTGGTGCCCGCAGTCCCTATCGTGTATGTCAGTTAGCAGCTCCTTCCCCTGGTCCTTGGAAATGCAGCGCAGAGAAACATCGTTTGGGCGCTTCCTATACAACTCACCGTCCTGGATGCAGTACGCCGTGGCTTGCCGAACTACACGCTCTGCATCCTCCTCCTTCTCTGGCAGCGCCCCTTGCATCAGATATTCCTTGAATTCCTTGGACCAACATCCCTCCTGAGGCTCGAGTGCCAGGACCAAGCGAGCTCCTGAGGTCGGGCCACAAGCCGGGGCTCCTATGGCGGGAGGCTGTGGGAGCTCCTCCCGAGGCTGAGCTATGCTTGAAAGTGGTGGTGTCGCCGATGGCTTGAAGAGGCGTTCCTCAAAGACGCCAGGCTCTTGCAGCTGCCGCTTGGATGCTCTCTTGATGATGTCGTCGACCTCCTTGTTGGTGCCCCAGGGCATGTGCTGCAGCTCCAGGCTGAAGAACTGCTTCTCTATCTTGCGCACCTCCGTGAGGTATGCCTCCATATGCTCGTCCTTCGGCTCGTATACCTTGTTGGAGAAGTTGACGAGGAGCTGCGAGTCGCCTTTAACAGTAAGGCACATCACCCCCAGAGCTGTCGCGGCCTTCAGGCCAACTATGAGGCCTTCGTATTCCGCGATGTTGTTGGAGACCTTCTCGCCATGCTGAAAGCAGAGCTACACGATGTAGTAGAGCTTATCCTGAGTGGGCCGGATGAGTACTGCTCCAGCCCCTGCGCCTTGGTGCGCGAAGGCGCCATCGAAGTACATGACCCAACCGTCTGGTGCCTCACTTCCTGGCGAGGTGGACTGGTCCTCGCCTACTTCAAGCGTCGGGACATCCGTCCATTCTGCCACAAAATTAGCGAGCGCGGCTCCCTTGATGACCCTGGTAGTGCTGAACTCTAACTGGAATGCTTGCAGCTCGATGTTCCACTCAGCGACCCTTCCAGTAGAATTGGGGCTCCTGAGCACCCTCTCCAACGGGTAGGCTGAGACAACCTTGATGGGGTGCCCCTGGAAGTACTGCCGCAGCTTGCACGAGGCAACCAAGAGTGCGAGCAGGAGCTTCTGAGGCATGGGATATCGCGCCTTCGCATCTCGCAACACAGTGCTGACGAATACATCGGGTGTTTGACGAGGGCTGGTGCGCTGTCTGGGCTCGCGCCTTGCGGCAGTTGGGACATCTTCTGAGGTGACGGGACTCCTGACGCCTGATGGCTTGCGGGAATTTTGGCGGCGGCGTCCTGCTGAGCTTGGTCTTCTGTCGGCGGTGCCACGGCTCTTACGGCGCCTTCCTGATCTTGCATTGCTTCAGCTGTAGCCCGGCGCAGCGCGCCCTTGGCTTGGTGCTCCTCCCGAACCGCCACCAGTGCTGCGCTAGCGGAGTACGGGGTAGCGGCGAGGTAGAGTACTAGCCCAATGCCACACATTTTTCTACATCAAATCGTGTGTGATGTAGTTCATGAAAGCAAACAGTTAACCAAGGTAGAGTGTGTGTGATAGTTACACCTTTCACACATGAGTGTATACATAAAACTATGTGGGATGTATATATGAACGAAAACGTTTTCCCTGGATTGACTATGTGGGATGTACATAAGAACAGAAACGCATTCCTTGGATTGACTGTTGTAATATACATACCAACGGAAATGTTTTTCTGGGATTCACTATGTGGGATGTACGTATGAATGGAAATGATTTGGTTTCGATGCCTCGCCCGTTCGCACACGGCCCCAGCCTTTGTCCCAGGAGGGCCTATCCCCGATGATTTCTAGGTCGTGTGGGAAGGACCCCTTATCGCCCACACTCACTTGGCGACGGTTCAAAATGCCGTCGCGGAATGGGGTTAAAAACCGTTTGTATAGCACCACACGTACTAGTGTAACACAACTTATTATGGGCAGTAAAAACAAGGCCGCAAAGTTCTTACTTACCATCCTGCAGCAGCTGTTGTCTTGGATAAAGTGTAAAAAAATAGTTTAATTGCCATCTTTTGACCCATTTTACTAAAAATATTTATCAGCTTCTTCACTTGATGCTAGTTCATCAATATCTCATTGCCCCATACGTAGAAATGGTCGAAGCGCAGATCTTTACCAATGACATATGTACCTAAAAGCACCTAGTTAATATTAGAACCTAAACAGCAATTGCACAATGTAGTGCAACACTCTTTTATAATATCTTATAACATTTAATATACTCACATATTAGATTAATTAACATCTTATATTATGGGCCGGAGGGAGTTTATTGCATTTTTTACAAATTATTGGCAAATTAACTGCTGATGTAACCATGGGTTAGACTTAGTTTGAGCTAGTTTGGGCTCAAATATCCCTAAAGTATATCCAAACATGAGGGCTAGTTTGAGCTAGTTGCATCTAACCCACCCAAAAAACTATCCCACCCAAGAGGTGCTAATTGGAGCTAGTTCTCCTAGTGCATTGATTGTCAATCTAAACATGTCATCCAAACACCTCTTTGGCTAGAGTTAGTTCAGGGTTAGCCATGAGCTGGAAACTAACTCTAACCTCTAGCTAAGTTAGAGTATCCAAACAGGGCTATGTTGTTGTTTTTGTTGTTGCTGCTGCTACTCTTCTACGTATATCTAGACATCATCAGAACATTAAGGTAACACTCTTCCTTGTTGCTATGTAGCCTAGGATTGCATATTTAGACATTAAGTAGAGTGCATGTTGCTATTTAGCCTCAGGTATATTACATATGGCCCTAGTTAACCTAACGATAAATGGGTTACATATATATTCAGTTAAAAGTCCGATTCACCGATTAGTACCGTATCGGCCCCTGACCTATATGGTACCAGCTACCGATATCTGAAACAGTGAGTATATATAAGCCATGGGATGAAACTAACCTCGATGGAAAACAACAGTCATTCCCAAAATTATCCTGTGTAAATACATCGAGAGGCAAGTTATGCACAACAGGCTAAACACCAACCAAATATATCCATGGCAGACAAAATAATTTCCAAAAGATAGCTTCAATGTGCAGATTTAAGCACGCTAGTAAAGCAAAACAAGTGGAAAGGTGTGTTAACTGCAACAGGCCTAACATTTAATAACAAGCAAACAAAGTAATTCAAACTGGTATGGTGCTGGTCTAAGTACACTGGTTATTGTTAAATAAAAATGGGAGGCGTGTTAACTACAAGATGTAGCAACCAAATGTAGTCATTCATAGTGGTATTGTTGAAAGTGGTATTGATGAAATTGAACTGCACAGTTCATACTTGCACATATAGAACATCACATTGTAAATAACTGGAATCAACAAGGCAGCATACTACAAACAACCAAAGATAGCATTTGAAACTAGACATATGCTAACTACAAACAACCGAACAATAAAAAGACTTGAAAAGAGGCATATGCTATCTATAACAGGCTTAACAATAACCAAATATTTGCATTCCTATCGGTATATTTAAAATTGGACTGATGAAAATGTACTGCACAGTAAATAGTTGCACATATAGAGTATCACATTGTGAACAACTGCAATAAACAAGGCATACTTGAAAGTGCAACTATCCCTAGGTGGTTTTGGTAATTCCTAACAACATATAGCTCATGGAGCTAACATCATTCCAAGATGAATATTTCAGGAAAAGCTCAATGGATGGCATGGCATGGATGAGAAAAGTGGATCCCTCAAATTGCTAAGGATAAAAGGATTGGCTCAAGCTCAAAAGCTCAAGACTCTACATTTTATATTTTAGTGATCCAAGATCACATTGAGTCTATAGGAAAAGCCAATACTATCAAGGAGGGATGAGGTGTTGCTTAATGAGTTTCTTGCTCCACATTGCTTAGTGATATGCTCCAAAACCCTCAGCTACTTTCTCATATCCACATATGACCTAAACCCAAAGTCAAACTCGGCCCTACCGATTCTTTCTACCCGGCGCCACCGAGTTCAGATGTCATAGCCACTGCCACAAACCCTAGGCAAATCGGTTTCACCGATAGGGATCTCGGTCTCACCAAGATGGGATTGTAATCTCTCTGTTTCCCTTCGTAACGTTTCGTTCCTACCGAGATGAGTGATCGGTCCCACCGAGATTGCAATGTAAACTTTCGGTTTCCCTTTCGTAACATTTCGGTCTCACCGAAAAGAGCGAATCGGTCCCACCGAGTTTACCTGACCAACTCTCTGGTTAGCTTATTACCAAAATCGGTCTCTCCGAGTTTGTGTAATCGGTCTCAACGAGATTACGTTATGCCCTAACCCTAACCATATCGGTCCTACCGAGTTGCATGTCGGTCCCAATCAAAATCCTAACGGTCACTAGATTTGCTGAATCGGTCCGACCGAGTTTATCAATTCGGTCCCACCGAGTTTGGCAAGTTGTGTGTAACGGTTGGATTTTGTGTGGAGGCTATATATATCCCGCCACCTCCTCTTCATTCATGGAGAGATCCATCAGAACAAACCTACACTTCCAACTTGCTGTTTCTGAGAAGGAACCACCTATTCATGTGTTGAGGCCAAGATATTCCATTCCTACCATATGAATCTTGATCTCTAGCCTTCCCCAAGTTGCTTCCCACTCAAATCTTCTTTCCACCAAATCCAAATCCTGAGAGAGAGAGAGAGAGAGAGTTGAGTGTTGGGGAGACTATCATTTGAAGCACAAGAGCAAGGAGTTCATCATCAACACACCATTTGTTACTTCTTGGAGAGTGGTGTCTCCTAGATTGGCTAGGTGTCACTTGGGAGCCTCCGACAAGATTGTGGAGTTGAACCAAGGAGTTTGTAAGGGCAAGGAGATCGCCTACTTCGTGAAGATCTACCGCTAGTGAGGCAAGTCCTTCGTGGGCGACGACCATGGTGGGATAGACAAGGTTGCTTCTTCGTGGACGCTTCTTGGGTGGAGCCCTCCGTGGACTCGCGCAACCGTTACCCTTCGTGGGTTGAAGTCTCCATCAACGTGGATGTACGATAGCACCACCTATCGGAACCATGACAAAAACATCCGTGTCTCCAATTGCGTTTGAATTCTACAAACCCTTCCCTTTACATTCTTGCAAGTTGCATGCTTTACTTTCCGCTGCTCATATACTCTTTGCATGCTTGCTAATAATTGTGTTAAGATTGCTTGACTTGTGCTGAGATAGCTAAAATCTGCCAAAGACTAAAATGGAGAAAAGGATAACTTTTTAATTTGTCAAGTAGTCTAATCACCCCCCTCTAGACATACTTTCGATCCTACAAGTGGTATCAGAGCTTTGGTCTCCATTTGCTTTGATTTCCATAGCTTTTGGTGGTCATAGCCTTGGTTTCACAACCTAGGAGAGTATGGCGTCTAGCAAGGGAAATTATCACCGTAGAGGTCCTTACTTTGATGGTACTAATTTTGCTAGTTGGAAGCATAAGATGAAAATGCATATTCTTGGACATAACCCCGCCATTTGGGCTATTGTGTGTATTGGCTTGCAAGGTGAATTCTTTGATGGGAGAGAACCGAACCGTTAAGCTAGTGCGGAAGTGTTGAAGATGCTGCAATACAACGCTCAAGCTTGCGATATCCTCTTCAACAGATTGTGCCCCGAAGAATTCAACAAAATCAGCCGTCTTGAGAATGCAAAGGAAATTTGGGATACTTTGATTGATATGCATGAAGGTACCGACTCCGTCAAGGAATCCAAGTTGGATGTGCTCCAAAGTCAACTTGACAAGTTCAAAATGAAGGATGGTGAAGGTGTCGCTGAAATGTACTCTAGGCTTACTCTTATCACAAATGAGATTGCCGGCTTAGGAAGTGAAGAGATGACAGACAAATTCATCATCAAGAAGATCCTAAGAGCTTTGGATGGAAAATATGATACCGTGTGCACATTGATCCAAATGATGCCAAATTACAAAGATATCAAGCCAACGGAAGTCATTGGAAGAATTGTTGCTCATGAGATGTCGCTCAAGGATAAGGAGGAACTTCACAACAAGTCAAGTGGTGCTTAGAAAGCCTCATGTGAAGCCCCCACATCATCAAGTGAGAAACAAACCTTCAATGAAGAATTGAGCATAATGGTGAAGAACTTCAACAAATTCTACAAGATTAGAAGCAAAGAGAGAAGCTCCAAGTCAAGGTCCTACAATGACAAAAGATCTTCTAGTCGGGCGCGTAATTGCTACAATTGTGGAAGACCCGGACACTATTCCAATGAGTGTACGACACCCTACAAAAGAAAAGAAGATTCTCCAAAAGGAAGAAGTAGAAGAGAAGAATCACCACCAAGAGAGAGAAGGAGTAGAGATGATCGTTATGAACGAAGACCCTCGCGGAGAAGCAAGGATTTGGAAAGGAAGGACAAGTCTTCAAGGAGCTACACAAAATGAAGACATCAAGCTCATGTTGGTGAATGGGTATCCGGCTCCGACTCCGACAATCACTCCGAGAGAAGTTATCACTCCGACTCCGAATATACTCAAGATGAAGGTGTTGCCGGTCTAGCACTTGTATCAACCAACTCCTACGACATATTTGATTCACCAAATGAATGAATTGGAAGATGCTTCATGGCCAAAGGTAACACACCCCGAGTATGTTGATTTCAATAGTGATGAAGATGACTTGCTAGGTGATGATGATTTACTTATTGACAACTCTAGTGATGAATACTATGATGAAACGTCAATTAATCATGCTAATCAAGATAAAACGAATGACAATGATAAGGAGAAGATTGAGCGTCTAACTAAAGAACTAAACACTCTTAAGTTAGCTCATGAAACTATCTTAGAAGATCATCGAGAACTTTTAAGGACTCATGAGAAGTTACGCTTTGAAAAGCTCAATCTTGAGCAAGAGCATGAGTTCTTAAAGGAAATCAATGATGATCTTCGTAAGAAAAGTTCTTCTTACATTGCCAAGCGTTTACTCTTATCTACTTACATGCCTCAAGTCAAATCCACTAACAAAAACAAGAAGGATTCTTCCTCTAGTAGTAACAATAATCATGCTCAATCAAATGTTGTTGCTTCTAGCAGTTCTCTTGATTCCACTAATGATTCTCTTAGCCAAGTTACACTTGATCAAGAAAATAGCTTATTGAAGGGAATTATAGAGAAAGGTGTTTACAAGAGCCTTGCCGGGAGTAAGCAATTTGAGGAAATTGTACGCAAGCAAGGAAGGCTCCGGAAGAATAAAGGTGTTGGTTTTGAATGAAAGTTCAATGCCAATGCAGTTGAGTGGGAAGAAGATCAATATCCCAAGACGAAGTTTGTTCCTCAACAAGAGAAGTATGATCCTACTTCCTTCAAAGGGACACAAGCTCAAGATGATCTTCCACCACAAGACCACAAGCAAAAAGGCAAGGACAAGCTTCAAGAGGAGATTGATGCATTTGAAGAAGCACCTAAGGCCTTGGTCAAGTGGGTTCCCAAGACTACGACAAGTTCTACTTCATCAAGTACGACTACAACTCTAAGGATTCCCATCAAGATGATGTGGATCCCAAAGAAGAAGAACTAGAGAGTTCTTGAGGGTGACTCCGCCAACATATTTCACTCATATCATTTTGGCAACAACGAGTGCAATCAACTTCCACATCTTGCACTAGTCCAAGGAGTCACAAACCCTCTTGTTGGTAAGACAAGGGACAAGGTAACCTAATGCTTTCATAGACATCATCTCATGTGTGCATCACTCTATGTCTATGGATATCCTTGTTTGTTCCTTGTGTGACTAACCCGTGTAGGTATTGAAAGTGCAACTCACTCCAAAAGGATTACTCCAAATGATCTTCATCAACATTGAGCATCCACATCTTCAACACCTACATGAAGTCATCATCGACAAAACCCAAGGTTAGTTCATCCCTCTAAGGGGGGGATCTCACATCTAGGGGAGCTTTACTCTAAAGAATTGAGCTAAAGCAACTCTAATGGTGTGAACACAACAATGCATTATGTAAAAGTGGTAACCCCACTTGAGCTTAAACGATGAGTATGACCTATGATCAAATGTTCTCATTTGACTCCTAAGTCAATATACACATATATAGATGACCTAGTCATCGCCAATTGTTTGATAGATGCTAGAATTGTTTGTGCATGCTTTGTCACATATTTCATTTGTTATTTTATTGTGTGAGCATGTTGGTTGCATATTTTTCTTATTCGAGGACATCCACTTGTGGTTTTGATTGTTTGGTTTCTTTTTCTTTGGCCAAGTGGATGGACAAGAATGCCTAAGAACCTTCTCTAGCTATCTATGCTCTTCTCGTCTCAAACTCTATTCATGCTACATCACAAAAATTGATCAAGTCAGATTCGAACCACTCTGTGTGAGGAGCACTCGGAGTCCCCGATTCATCATAGACTTAAACTTCCAAAACTTGTGGTTTTCGGTCTGACCGATTCTTCCATTTCGGTCATACCGAGATCACTAAGTCGATCTAGGTTTTCAATCTCGGTGCAACCGATTTGAACTTTTCGGTCACATCGAGTTCTGTAACTGTCAGATTATGCATCTCGGTGTCACCGAGTTGTTCCACTCGGTCACACCGGCTGTGGTCGGGCTATATATACTCACGGGCAAAAATTTGGAAATTTTCTCCGAACCCCTTCGCCGGCGCATAGCTCGCTCTGCCTCCAGGGTCTCCGGATCGTCCTCCTCGTCGCCAGCCGCCTCCTGTCGCTGGTCTCCGCCGCCGTCAACGGAATTCATCCCCGCCGTTGCCGCCGTAGCGAGTTCATCGCTGATCTAGGGTATGGACTCGATCACAGTGCTATCCCCGTCCGATTCCTAGCACATTGTGTTCATCATGATTCTTGCCATGATTGAAACGACTCTATCCAGTCAAAACACTTCGTAGATTAGAGTTGAATTGAAAATTTGGGGTTAGGTTTCCGCCGAAACCATCTCGAACCCACCGAGTTGCAGAACTCGGTTCCACCGATTCGGCCAAGGCCATTGCACATGTGGTTCTCGATGCGACCGAGAATTGCAAATCGGTGTGACCGAGTTCAGGACTTTGTGAAACCCTAGCGGTCTCGGTGCCGCAAGCGTGACTCGGTCCAACCGAGTTCACTAGTTTAGGTTCCAAAAGCTGCTTCGGTATCACCGAGTTTGCAAACCGTCGGTTGATCCGAAATGCTTTCATGGAAAACTAAAACTAAGTTTTTGACTCACTCGTTTGCAAAACTCTACGTATTTTGTGATGCTCATCCACTCTATCTCATCTATATCTATTCACGAGTGGTCTGCGATCGGTGTTTGCAACATGTCGACCAGAGTGACAGCGAGAACAAGTCGAGGAGGAGCAGATTCTGATGAGTGAGGGCACTAGTCCCTCTAGCAGCTCAGATGAGGGAAGCAGAAGCACCCCAAGCAACCTGCCCAAAGCTGCCACCAGGACAAGGAAGAAGAGAAACTCAGAATCTGAGGATGAAGATTATGTGGCAGTAGAGGATGAGGCTATTTCAAAGAAAAAGGTGCTCAAGAAGGAGTATAGCTCAGCTGCAATTAAGCACAGTGCGAAGATCAAAAGGCCGCAGGAAGACAACCCATGTCTAAAGCCGAGCCTCCACTCAAGCATCTTTGGAATCCCAACCCAAAGAGGCTGCTGCAGAAGGAAAGAAAAGGAAGGAAAGGGTCAAGAAGACCATGGCCAGAGTGATTGGAAAGCCTTCCATGATGGAAGAGGAGGAAGAAGAAGAGGTTGCTGCACCAGCACCCAAGGCTCAAAAGCTTATGGGTGAAGTCAGGGGCTGCATTATCAAAGCCCAAAGAAGCACCCAAAGCTGCCTCCAAATCAAAGAGTGCACCAAAGAGGAATACCAGGAACATATCTGCTGCTGAGAAGAACAAGGCCCCAGTGCCTGAGACTGTTGATGAAGAAGAAGAAGATGAAGAGAAAATCCTGAGAAAGTTGAAGCCAAAGATTCCAGACCACAATGATGCTCATCCTGTGGCTGAGAACGTGAAGATCAGGAGAGACTCAGGGTTGAGTCTATGGAGAGAGTCAGATCCATATGCCACCAGAAGAAGGACTGCTGTTGATTACAGGTTCCATACAAAGGAACAACATGACTTCTATGAGACAATCTTGTTGGACAAGAAGCCTATAGTGTGTGACATGAGGTGGGTCGACTAGACCTACATAAAGGAGAATAAGGAACACTATCCTGGTGTGTATGATAGTTTCAGTGCTTGTGGAGTTGCAGACTTTGTTGGGCAGAAGCTCACAAAGTGGAACGAGGAGCTCATAATGCAATTCTACTCCACAGCCCACTTCTATCCAGATGGCAAGATAGTATGGATGTCTGAAGGTACAAGGTACCAATCAACTATTGAGGAATGGGCCAATCTGATCAATGCACCAAAGGAGGAAGAGGATGACTTGGATATCTATGCCAAGAAAAAGATGGATCATAACACAATTGCACGAATGTACAAAGAGATTCACAAGGCAGATCTTGAGACTCACCAGTTTGGATCGGTGAAACACTTGTCGTCGTCAGTGCGCCTACAATCAATTGGATCCTTAGGCACACTCTTGCCCAAGTCCGGTGATCACAGGATGATCGTGAGGCCATGCTATAAACTTGCTACATATATTTGATGCGCCACGAAGTTCAAGGTCATGAGCCTTATAGTTGAGACTATCAAAAGGACAAGCTCACGACCAGAAATGAAGTTGTGGATATGCCCCAGATCCGTGAGCTGATAAACTCCAAGATGGCCACAGGCACATACCTGTTGGATAAGGAGCATATGCCTATTTATCCAGATTTCGAGGACAACCAAGTGGTTATGGATGAAGATGAACCATCCTCAGTGCAAGCACAAGCCAAAAAGGAGAAGGCAAGGGCGGAAAAAGGCTGCCAAGATGCCAACAATGGAAGAGGCATCCCAGTACCTTCTGAAGAGCAAACAAGATCAACTTGGCTACTTGATTGCATCCACTCTAAGGATTGAGAAGGGGTTGGCCACCTTAACTTGAAACCAGGAGAGCTTGGAGAGGATCATGGAGCAGAAGTTCTATGACATGGACATAAAGGTAACCGAGATCGATCTGTTGTTGAGCAGCTTGAGGATGACATGCGAGGAGAGGAAGGGCAAGTCAACCACGGATGCATTTGCGGAGTGCCTAGAGCTCACAGATCAGGCTGCAGTGCGGTGGCGGATACGAGCCACTTCATCCGCACCAGCTCTGACGGTGCCACCAGCTCCAAAGACCTACTCCACCAGCTCCATCTACATCAACAGATGCTTTTGTCCTTGGCATCTTGTCTACACCACCACCAGAAGATCAAGCCTGAGAGTCGATTTAGTACTATGCATTTTCTAGGAACTTTTTGGTAACTTGTTGCCAAAGGGGGAGAAAAATGTATAGATCATAGACTTCGAGAGAGAGTGTCGCTTTTTATTATCTCTTGCTTTGGTGGTTAAACTTTATTTGCTTGTTTGAGATACATTATGTCTGTGTGATACCTGGATGATCATGTCTTTGATCATATGCTACAATTATGCTTGTTGGATGATCATTCATTTTGCTTGGTGGTGAGTGCATGTATTTAATCACTATCATTTTGAGCGCTCCACCAAGATGTATGTGACATGGAAGAGTTACCCATGAGCCTAACTCCTTGTGCATTTGCAGTCCAAAGCAAATCTTAAACTATGCACAAATTTAGGGGGAGCTCTTACTTATCACATACTTCTCAAAGCGACAATGTTTTACACTCTTATTATCATTTGTCGAAGCTTTGATCTATATGTTGTCATCAATTACCAAAAGGGGAGATTGAAAGTGCAACTATCCCTAGGTGGTTTTGGTAATTCCTAACAACATATAGCTCATCGAGCTAACATTATTCCAAGATGAATATTTCAGGAAAAGCTCAATGGATGGCATGGCATGGATGAGAAAAGTGGATCCCTCAAATTGCTAAGGATAAAAGGATTGGCTCAAGCTCAAAAGCTCAAGACTCTACATTTTATATTTTAGTGATCCAAGATCACATTGAGTCTATAGGAAAAGCCAATACTATCAAGGAGGGATGAGGTGTTGCTTAATGAGTTTCTTGCTCCACGGTGCTTAGTGATATGCTCCAAAACCCTCAGCTACTTTCTCATATCCACATATGACCTAAACCCAAAGTCAAACTCGGCCCTACCGATTCTTTCTACTCGGCGCCACCGAGTTCAGATGTCATAGCCACTGCCACAAACCCTAGGCAAATCGGTTTCGCCGATAGGGATCTCGGTCTCACCGAGATGGAATGTAATCTCTCTGTTTCCCTTCGTAACATTTCGGTCCTACCGAGATGAGCGATCAGTCCCACCAAGATTGCAATGTAAACTTTCTGTTTCCCTTTCGTAACATTTCGGCCTCACCGAAAAGAGCGAATCGGTCCCACCGAGTTTACCTGACCAACTCTCTGGTTAGCTTATTACCAAATCGGTCTCTTCGAGTTTGTGTAATCGGTCTCACCGAGATTACGTTATGCCCTAACCCTAACCATATCGGTCCTACCGAGTTGCATGTCGGTCCCACCGAAAATCCTAACGGTCACTAGATTTGCTGAATCGGTCCGACCGAGTTTATCAATTCGGTCTCACCGATTTTGGCAAGTTGTGTGTAACGGTTGGATTTTGTGTGGAGGCTATATATATATATATCCCTCCACCTCCTCTTCATTCGTGGAGAGAGCCATCAGAACAAACCTACACTTCCAACTTGCTGTTTCTGAGAAGGAACCACCTATTCATGTGTTGAGGCCAAGATATTCCATTCCTACCATATGAATCTTGATCTCTAGCCTTCCCCAAGTTGCTTTCCACTCAAATCTTCTTTCCACCAAATCCAAATCCTATGAGAGAGAGTTGAGTGTTGGGGAGACTATCATTTGAAGCACAAGAGCAAGGAGTTCATCATCAACACACCATTTGTTACTTCTTGGAGAGTGGTGTCTCCTAGATTGGCTAGGTGTCACTTGGGAGCCTCGACAAGATTTTGGAGTTGAACCAAGGAGTTTGTAAGGGCAAGGAGATCGCCTACTGTGAAGATCTACTGCTAGTGAGGCAAGTCCTTCATGGGCGACGGCCATGGTGGGATAGACAAGGTTGCTTCTTCGTGGACCCTTCGTGGGTGGAGCCCTCCGTGGACTCGTGCAACAATTACCCTTCGTGGGTTGAAGTCTCCATCAATGTGGATGTACGATAGAACCACCTATCGGAACCACGACAAAAACATCCGTGTCTCCAATTGCGTTTGAATTCTCCAAACCCTTCCCTTTACATTCTTGCAAGTTGCATGCTTTACTTTCCGCTGCTCATATACTCTTTGCATGCTTGCTAAGAATTGTGTTAAGATTGCTTGACTTGTGCTAAGATAGTTAAAATGCCAAAGACTAAAATTGAGAAAAGGATAAGTTTTTAATTGGTCAAGTAGTCTAATCACCCTCCCTCTAGACATACTTTCGATCCTACAATACTTCAAACAACCAAATATAGTAAATAAAACTGGACATATTCTCACTACACTACAGAAGGGACTTGACAACACAAATCATGGGTACCCCATGTGAAGAGGCATGGCAAAACAAATCATGGGTTTCCTCACTTGTCACAGATGGGATCGTTCCCGTGGGAAGAGCACAGACCCTGGATGCGCTCCATGTTGTCGCAGATGGGCTCCTTCCCCTTGGAAGATAACGACTGTATGGTGCCCTCCTTGATGTCACAGACGGGCTCTTTACCCTTGGAGAGCATATGTGCTCTTTCCGCTTTGAAGAACCGTTAAAAAAGATGCAAACCTTTTGCGATGAATGATACATCAAACACGGTTCCGATTTTAGTTGCGTGTGATATGCGGGGCATACGGTTGATCCATACGAACTGTTTGCGATGAGACAGAACAACAAAAACTGGCAGCCAGATCAAGGTGTGTGCGATATACGGCATACAGTTCACTCTAATGAATCGTTTGTGATGATCGAGGTGAACAGAAACGATTCAGCGTAACAAGTTATGTGTGGTACCAGGCAAATAGCTCGGTAATCAGAATTGTATGTGATCATTATAGACAACCCAAATGGTCTTTCTTGTGAATTGTGTGCTCGTGAGGGCACACAGTTCAGCAAACCAACATGTGGGCGATAACGTAGAAGATCTCTGCCGAATACGTATTACTAACCATCTGCGATGATATTCATAGGATAAACAGAGATAACAAATTAATATGAGCGAACAGAAACAGAGATATATACAGTCCGCTTAATTTAGTCCTTCTTCTTGTTGTTGTTGGATGGCCCCGCGACATTGTCTTGGCGAGCACGCTTCTTGCCACAAACCATTGGCTTTCATCGTTGTCGCCGTCGTCATCGTCATTGTTGTCGTCGTCCTCCTCCTCCTTGTTCGACCATTCATCCTCATCATCATCGTCGTCCTCTTCTTCGTCCTCCGGTGGCTCCTTATCCATCTGGTTGTCATCTGACGACTCCAGAGGCGGCGTCCCTTCCATGATCTGGATATAATCGAGCTCTGGGCTCGACACCGGACTCATGGAAGACGAGCCGGATGATTCCGATCTTGACCTATCATCGGGCGCCAGACTACTGGCCGAACTATCGTCCTCGCTGTTGCTCGACATGGCTGCGGTCGTATAAAAACCATGAGAAAGCGGGATTGCAAAGTGTGTGAAAGTGTGTAGCGCGGCCTGCCAGGGGCGATGAAGATGGTTGCGTAGTTTTCAATGTGATAATTAATTACGCATGCGCATTGGAGCGTCGAAATATGAATCAAGCATTTTTCGTAGTACTTCTACTCCCTCCGTACCGGTGACCTAGGTGGGGGGAAAACGAGATAACTTGATGATTACTCCCTCCTTTCCAAAATAAGTGACTCAACATTGCACTAACTTTAGTACAAAGTTGAGTCACTTATTTTGGGATGGAGGGAGTATGTGGTAATCAATACCATTGCATGCAGAGAATTGACCATTGCATGCATGTTATGCTAAGTAGTCGGAAGTCATTGAATGCATACTAGCCGC
Source organism: Aegilops bicornis (assembly GCA_021605145.1). NCBI lineage: Eukaryota > Viridiplantae > Streptophyta > Magnoliopsida > Poales > Poaceae > Aegilops > Aegilops bicornis. Next base: position 288,562,446 of record CM038674.1, on the reverse strand, counting down.
GGGACTCCTATTGGCTGATATATTTTTCAGGACAAAAACAAGGAACGAGTTTTGGGATTATGCACCGGTACCAGTACGAACGGAGTAGGATAGTTGGCAAGCAATACATTGAGCTCTTCTTATTGATGAAGCCAGTAATAATCAAACTACAAAGGAAAAGAAAAAAAGACAAAGGAAAATATCTGCACAAATCTTCGCGTAACATCAATGGCATCGGACCTAGATGTGCATTACTTAGAGCACATCTAGATGTGCTTTAGCAATACTGTCAAACAAAACCCCTAATTATCATTGAAAACAGTGCATAGAACATGGGTAATGCGACAACCACAACGACATGCTAGTTCCTTCTTTGTCTCTTGCTTTCATCTGTTGCCTGTGATTGATTCTTTCTTGCTTCATTGTACTGACTGTACATTCAAGATTCACCAGTTTCTTCTTCAACTTTACGTTATCTTCTGCGAGCTTGGTGATAACACTCCGATCCCAACACTCCGATCCCTGTCATGCTATTCTTCATCCAGCCAGTTAACAAAGGAACAAGCCTCATATCCCTAGCAATGTTAAATAGTATTCAGGATGAGCGATGGCATTAACTCAAGTAAAATGATGAACTTAGCACTAACCTCTAAGGGGAAACTAAGAAACCGCCTTCCAATGTCGAATCCCTCCGTGCATACACATCGAGCGGGACCGTGCCTGTGCACACAACTCATCTTTTGGTACTTCTCGGTGGCACAAAACATGGAGTCGAATTCTTGTTGCGGGAGGCTAGAGTCATGCGACGGATCTGCGGCAGATCATTTTCCTGGTGGGTGTCATTCAGGACGGATTCGAAAAGGAGCTACTTTGGACATGCTAAAAAAGATCGGGATAGATTGGAACCTGACAGGACGATTTGGATCCGTAGTACACCTGTCTTCTAATGACCTTAGGCAAGTGCTCGCCAGCGACTACCATCATGGCGGCGCTGCCGAGACTGGTGATACAAGCAGGAGCAGCCGCACCGAAACCATCAGCGCCACTCGTCCGCATTCCCCAAATGTCAGCGCCACACGAGAGAATTTGGAGGCTATCTAGGGATTTGGGGGAAATGGAGAAACTGTGGGGACAAGCTAACGGTCAGGAACTACTTATGGCACTATATGTTCGATACGGCACATTGTTTATACATGTCGTTTGTGTTAGCTATTACAACTTCACACAAGATTTCTACACCAAACCATATGAGAAGACGATGTAGGTGAGACACGGTTGTCATTACATAACTGTATGTGGTGTACTACCCTATACATATAATTGAGTTACCGTGATACCGTGTAAACAGTCGTTCTGCGAATATCCGTCAAAAAAATAAAACAGTTAGTCTGCAGACAGAGATGGCGGCGGCTGAGGGAGTCCTGGATTAGGGGGTATCCGGACAGCCGGACTGTATACATCGTCCGGACTATTGAAGCGTGAAGATACAAGACTCAAGACTCCATCCCGTGTCCGGATGGGACTCTCCTTGGCGTGGAAGGCAAGCTTGGCGATCCGGATATTATATTTCCTTCCTTGTAATCGACTCCATGTAAACCCTAGCCCTCTCCGATGTCTATATAAACCGGAGAGGATGGTCCTTAGAAGGCCGATCACAATTACAATCATACCATCATAGGCTAGCTCTTAGGGTTTAGCCTCTACGATCTCGTGGTAGATCTACTCTTGTACTACTACTACTCATATCTTCAATATTAATCAAGCAGGAAGTAGGGTTTTACCTCCATCGAGAGGGCCCGAACCTGGGTAAGCATTGTGTCCCTTGCTTCCTGTTACCATCAGCCTAGACGCACAGATCGGGACCCCCTACCCGAGATCCGCCGGTTTTGACACCAACATAGGTGCTTTCATTGAGAGTTCCTCTGTGTCTTCGCTGCAAGGCTCGATGGCTCCTTCAATCATCATCAACAACACGGTCCAGGGTGAAACTTTTCTCCCCAGACAGATCTTTGTGTTCGGTGGCTTCGCACTGCGGGCTAATTCGCTTGGCCATCTGGAGAAGATCGACAGCTATGCCCCTGGCCACCAGATCAGGTTTGGAAACCTGAACTACACGGAGGACATCCTCGGAGACTTGATCTTCGACGGATTCGGACCTATGCCAGGAGCACCGGACAGTCACGACGAGCACGGCCTAGACCTGTCAGCCGGACAATGCTCGGGATATCACCCTGCGAAGCCGGATCTAAATCCGGGCAGGCTGCGTGGCCTAAGGACGGAGGGATGGACTCCGCCCAGCCGCATACACTCATCGGCGGTGGAGCCGAACACAGGCCTCACTTTTGAGGAAGCCTGTGACTCCGGACCCCCGGACTCACGCCCGGTTGTAGGTCCCAGTCCGCACACTCCCGAGCCCGCCGAGCCTGGTCGGGCTTCGGTAATGGAGTTTACCGCTGCGGATATCTTCCAGCACTCGCCCTTTGGCGACATGCTGAACTCATTAAAGTCTCTCTCTCTGTCAGGAGGCTCTTGGCCGAACTATGTCCGGCCCGAGTGGAAAGCAGGAGACGAAGGAATTCGTTGCCCACCCACCACCCACTTCATTGCCACGGTCGATGATTTAACCGACGTGCTTGACTTCGACTCCGAAGGCATCGACGGGATGGACGACGATGCAGGAGAAGATTCAGAATCTCCGGGGCACTGGACTGCCACCTCGTCACACGATATATACATGGTGGACACGCCCAAGGGGGACGACGGCGACAATCCGGAAGATAAAACCCCCGGGCAAAAGCCAAAATGACGGCGCAGACGCCGCTCAAAGTCCAGCAACAGTAAAAATAGCGACAAGAGCGCCAGAAGGATCGACACCCCAGTCAACTCCGAAGGCAACAATGACCATACGGACCCAGCGATGGAGCAGGACGAGCCAAGTCATGTTGAACATAGTTCGGAGCGGACTCCCGATCACAATGATCCCGAGGGACGAGCTCATCAAACGGCCCCAGGACAAGAACAAAGTCCGGATGACGATGCATTCATCATCCCGGAAACACGCGGGGAACGAGATAACCTCCACAGAAAGCTTATGGCCACCGCAAGAAGTCTAAAGAAGCAGAAGCAACGGCTAAAAGCCGCACAGGAAACGCTCAATCGCAGATGGAATGAAGTGCTAGACACTGAAGAAAAATATGGCGATGGTCGCCATACAAAGAGCTATCCAAAACGTAAGCTACTGCTTGAATTCACTGACGAGGCCGTTCCACCAAAGAATAACACGACTAGGAGGCCAGACGTACCGCTTCATAACCGCAACAGAACGGCTACCGACGCCGCGCACGATTTGTGTGAGCACCTGGATAAGAAAGCCAGCGCGACCAGGTCCGTCTACGGATCTAAAGGACACACCCTGGCAAGGGACTATGGTCATCAAAACAATCATACCAACCAAATACCAGTTCGGAATATGCACCGGACACAGCAACAACCGACGCCATGCCACAGCACATCCAGATACAGAGGGGCTGCCCACCCCCTGTGCTTCACCGAAGAAGTACTGGACCATGAATTTCCACAAGGCTTCAAACCTGTGAACATAGAGGTATACGACGGAACGACATACCCAGGGGTCTGGATCGAGGATTTTATCCTGCATATTCACATGGCTCGTGGGGACGACCTCCACGCCATCAAATACCTCCCCCTCAAGTTGAAGGGACCAGCTCGACACTGGTTGAAAAACCTCCCCGAAAATTCAATTGGGTGTTGGGAGGAACTCGAGGACGCTTTCAGGGCCAATTTTCAAGGGACTTATGTCCGGCCTCCGGATGCGGACGATTTAAGTCACATAATCCAACAGCCCGGAGAGTCCGCCCTCAAGCTTTGGAGCAGATTCCTCACTAAGAAGAATCAAATTGTCGATTGTCCGGATGCCGAAGCCTTAGCGGCATTTAAACATAGCATCCGCTACAAGTGGCTCGCCAGACACCTCGGCCAAGAAAAGCCAAGGACAATGGCAGCCTTAACAAGCCTTATGACCCGCTTTTGTGCGGGTGAAGACAGCTCGCTGGCCCATAAAGGCAACAGCGATCCCAGCACATCTGAAATAAGGGATGGCAACGGGAAGCCACGACGTCATAAAAACAAACGCCAAAACAAGGAAGAGAGCCCGGACAACACAACAGTCAACGCCAGATTCAGGGGCTCTCGACCCGATCAGCAAAAGAAGCCACTTAAAGCCAGTAAAGAGGGACTGTCCGGTCTGAACAGAGTTCTAGACAGACTGTGCCAAATTCATGGCACCCCCGACAAACCTGCGAACCACACGCACAGAGAGTGCTGGGTCTTCCCAGGCCGGCAATTTAAATGCCGAACACAAGGGAAGGGAAACACCAAGTGAAGACGAGGATGAACTTCGTCAGCCGAACACTAGGGGATAGAAAAATTCCCACCAGAGGTTAAAATAGTAAACATGATCCACGCGACTCACACATCCACGAGAAGGCACGAACACACGCTCAAAGACGTGTACGCTATAGAGCCCATCGTGCCCACACCTAACAACTGGATGGCTTGTCCGATCACCTTCGATCACATGGACCGCCTAACTAGTATTCGACGCGGAGGATCAGAGGCCTTGGTGCTTGACCCAATAATCGACGGATACCATCTCACCCACGTCCTTATGGAAGGCGGCAGTAGTCTCAATTTAATATACCGGGACACTGTCCACAGAATGGGGATAGACCCATCCAGAATCAGCCAAAGCAACACCACCTTTGAAGGGGTAATACCAGGCGTTGAAGCCTACGGCAGGGGCTCCGTCATACTGGAGGTAACATTTGGCTCCCCAGGCAACTCCAGAAGCGAAGAACTACACTTCACCATCGCATCCTTCCAAAGCAGCTATCACGCATTGCTTGGAAGAGCGGCCTTTGTCCGCTTCAACGCAATATCGCACTATGCCTACCTTACACTCAAGATGCCCGGTCCATGTGGCGTCATCACCGTTAACGGAAACACGGAGTGCTCTTCACGCGCAGAGGAACACGCGACGGCTCTAGTGGCCGAACTCTAAGCGGCCTCCGATACCAAAAAGCATGACTGGTCATCAAGACCACGGACACGGTTAGACGGGTCCGGCAACCTGGATAAAAATGAACCAGGGCGCCGTATATGTAATCCCATAGAGGACACTAGGGGCTATAAATATTTAATATAGCCCCACACTTGGCTCAACCTTAATGGCAGGCCAACGTCTTACACTTTTTACTATCCATCGCATACTTACGTTGTACTCTCCTAAACGAGTTTTTCCTTTTTACAGACACAACGCTTGCGATACCCTTCCAGGAAACGGCACAACGGAGACAAAGGCGCAGACGTGCAGCAGGGCCCCGCTCAAAGGTTTCTTTTTAGATTAAGCCCCTGTGTAAACCTTTTATATTGCCTCTTGTTGTTCACACATCCCATGGGTACTACACCCACAGAGGATACTGCCGTTATTGGCATTTCGCCACGGCAGATTAACGCACGTACCTGGAAATATAGGGTTTATAATGAAAGGGCATTCTTCAGCCCATTTTCTGTTACAAAGTCCGAATACCTTCGGGAGTGTTCGGCGTCACGAGTTTGGCCTTATATGCATCAGCTCCGAATCATGTCTTTGGTCAAATGTTGGGTTTGCCCGGCTCCTGGGTTTGCCGCCTTATATTCCATTCTTATCAAATAAGGCGGCCAAAGGAGAACTACTGCGATTGTGCCCTGGTTATTCCGAATGAGCACCTCAGTAGAGAAAGCTGAAAACTGACTGTCATGATATAGCGAGAGACTATTCAACCACTCGAAGACTTATCGGAATCTTTAGGATCCCTCCGCATTAACGAAGGACCGTTTCCCGGTCATGTACACCTGCGCCCGTATTCGGATGCACGCGAAAGTACCGGGGGCTACATAGTAGCCCCACCGTTAGAATCCCATGGCTAAGAAAAGGTGTTACAGCTATATAGTCTGGTTACCTAGTTTGACGTGCGATCACCTCATTAATGGACCAAGACGTTGGATCAAGAGTGATTATGCATATCTTTCGCGAACACCCCCGCATTGTATGCGTGGGGGCTGAAGCCAACGACTCCTAACTTTCGGATCACACACACACACACACACACACACACACACACACACACACACACACACACACACACACACACACACACACACACACACACACACACACACATATATATATATATATATATAAACGGCCGCACGGGAGACACAATAATACTTTTGGCAAAAAGTATAAATACAGACTTACAACCAAAATAACATTGTTTTTACAATGGTTCGATCTGTCACTCGAATAAGACATTCTTCGCGCACTGCGCCTCTATTAAGCGGGCACCTTCTGTTACCTGCGCCAAATAGTGCTCGGCCGGATACTGTCCTCCCGCCGGATTCTGGGTCGCTACAACGGTGGCCTCCATATCTGTCCAATATGCTTTAACGCGGGCAAGAGCCATTCGTGCACCCTCTATGCACGCCGACCTCCTCATGGCATCGATCTGAGGCACGACCCCGAGGAACTGCTGCACCAAACCAAAGTAACTATCCGGCTTAGGCCCCCTTGGCCACAGATGGTCTATTACAGACCGCATTGCTAGCCCGGAAAACCTGTGAAGCTCCGCCACAGCAGCCATCTTCTCACTTAACGGCAGCGGACGCGTGGGAGCATTGAATTGCGACCAGAAAGGTTCTCCACTTCTTTATCATCCTGATCCTCGAAAAACTTAGCTGCATCAGCGGCACTCTTCGCCATGTCTGCATACGCATCTGTAGGACTCCAGCGTCCACCCAGGGGAGCATACTTCGGATCCAAAAACTTCGTCCGCAGTAAGTAGGAGCCCCCAGCCGTGATTTTACCGGCCTGTTCAAGCTCCTCCCACACACCCCTGACCTCGGTCCGCATCTCCTTGGTGGCATTAAGTGCCTTGTTCAGGTCATCCGAATTAGCCTTATTCTCCTTTTCAAGGAGTTCATACCGGTCGGCGGCGTTTTTCAACTCCACACCCATTTCGGCTATCTTTTCCTCGCTTCGGCGATGAGCAGCCTGTTCGGCTCTCAATTCTTCGGCCGCCTTTGGGGCAGCCGCACTGCTAACCCGAGCTTGCTCCTTGGCCTGGGCAAGTTCCGCCCTTAGGGCTTCCATGGCAGCAACACCATCTGCAGTCCAAGCATATTGCATTAATATTATGCCCGTCACGCATTTTCCTATACAACATAATAAGGAGAGCAGAGCACATACCTTGTGAATCGTCTAGCCGCTTGTTCACCAGCGTGATATCGGCATCAATAGATCCGATCCGCCTCCTTAGCTCGGCAACTTCAACGGAGTGGTCGGCTGCCGGACCCGTCGATACCTGCACATATGCACAGCACAATCATTACTATATGATCCCCCGTTTGCCGCCTAGGGCGGGCAACCAGAGTCTCAGGGGCTACTATCCATATGGAGCACACCTAGCGCGTGCCTCACAGCCAAACAATAGTGTATTTTTCACTACATACCTCAAAGCCTCTGAGCAGGCTCGTAAATGCTTCATTCAAACCGCTTGTGGCGGATGAAATCTTCTTGAGCACCTCGCTCATTAATGAGCGGTGCTCCTCCGAAAGTGCAGCTCGCTCCAGAAGGCATGTCAGTATGTCCGGACGGAAATCAAACTGTGACAGACCCTTCTTATCGCCCCCCGTGGGAGCCAAACGCTCCGGGCTCATGGCGGCTGACGTATTGGCTTCCGGTTTCGGCAGATCCGGACTCCTCCGTGACGACACCTCGGTGTCGCCCGCTTCATGAGGCGGAGAGGTGGGTGGGGTCTCGCTCTCCATCATCTCCGGAGGAAGATCCCCCGAAGACCAACTCTGTTGAGAAGAGTTTCTAGTCGGACTGCAAAAGACGAATCCTGGTAATTGATCTCGGAGAAACGCAGTACCTTCGAATTAACGATTAACTTACAGCTCGGTGGAGGGCTGGCCCGTGGCGGGCATGATGCGGTGAGGGTGCCCGTCGTGGCAGAGCCCCCTAGTGATACCTTTTTCCCTGGTTTGGGCATCTCCGTCTCCAAGTCTTTGGAGGCAGCCTTTTCTTCCCGCGCGGGGAGGAGGCTTTAGCCTCCCCTTCCCGACTATCCTCCTTAGGGGAGGTAACAATTCCCCCGGTTTGGATGCGCAGCATGTGAAGTTCCGTTTCTTCGTTCTTCCCCTTGTCTTTCCCTGATGGCATTTTGCCGAGCACCCAGTCAAGCATTTTGGCAATGGTGGGATTAGGCGAGCCCTCGGGAAGTGGCGCCGGACACCTGATCCTCTCCGCCTTGCTGAGCCATTCCTGGCCACGGATGATTTTCAGAACAACGACTATGACCAATATAAAACAAGTGTTCGGTATCAAGGTTTCTTACTTGGGTATCTAGGCGATTGCAGCTTAGGCCCGCATCCTCGATGGTGTCCGGACACTCTACTTGAGGTCCGAAGAATAATTTACACATCCCTTCGAGCTTCAGGCCGAAGAAGTGCTTAATAGTTCGCTGACCCTCTGGATTGAACTCCCACATCCTAAGAGGCCGGCGTTGGCACGGCAACATCCGTCGGATTAACATCACTTGCTGACAAGGTTAATGTCCCTCTCAAGAAGCTCCCGGATGCGGTTCTGCAAGATCTTGGTACATCACCGGGCCCTCAATTACATCCCCACGCCGATCCAAGACGCCAGTTTTGCTGGAGGGCCCGAGCGGAAATCCGGGGCGGCTACCCACTTTGTGCCTCTGGGAGCCATAACATAAAACCACCTCCGTTGCCATACATCGGATACTTCTGGGAAAGAACCCTCTGGCCATGGGGCATCGGCGTTCCTGCTTATTATGGCACCTCTGCACTCCGCGTGTCGCCCCTCGATCATCTTCGTCTTCACATTAAAGGTCTTGAGCCATAAGCCGAAGTGTGGGGTGACATGGCGAAAAGCCTCGCACACAATGATGAACGACGAGATATGGAGGATAGCGTCCGAAGCTAGATCATGAAAATCCAACCCGTAATAGAACATGAGCCCCCTCACAAAGGGATCGAGGATGAGGCCCAAGCCGTAGAGGAAGTGAGGAATGAACACGACACCCTCATTGGGCTCTGGTGTAGGGATGACCTGCCCTGGAGCAGGAAGCCTGTGCTGGATGTCGGCGGTCAGATATCCGACCTCCCTAAGCCTCGCAATGTCCTCCTCTTGGATCGAGGAGGCCACCCACCGGCCTTGAGGGTTGGATCCGTACATATTGGAGGATCTAGGGCGTGGGAGCTTAGGTCTCGGGTGTTAGAACTCGAGGTGCAAGAAGGCGCGAGGGAGGTTGAAAAGAGACGTAGGCCTCGGCCCCTTTATAAAGAGGGTGAATATCAAGAGTCCTCAGCGTGACCGCTTGAAGCTTATCTAAAAACATACGGAGTGATACCAACGGTCGTCGTAGGGTTACGCACGACCATATTGATGGAAGATCCCGTAATAAGAGGAACATGATCTCTGCTTTGGCAGGACGTGCCAATAAAACCGCCTCGCAACGCGGGTCGAGGTGGGGCGAGAAACGCCGGTTCGTGTTGGACCGGGCCACGATGCAAAGGCACGGAGATTTCCAGCAGATCGAATTTATACTATGTTCCCTGCGATGGTATGTGAGAATCACCTCGTTGATCCGGACACGGTCTAAGTGTTCGATAAGTACTTTGGAGTATTCGGAGATGGAACCCGCCCTGCAATGCCGAAGACAAGACTGCGCGCCGGACTCGTCGTCATTGAAACCTGGTTCAGGGGCTACTAAGGGAGTCCTGGATTAGGGGGTATCCGGACAGCCGGACTATATACATCGTCCGGACTATTGAAGCGTGAAGATTCAAGACTCAAGACTCCATCCCGTGTCCGGATGGGACTCTCCTTGGCGTGGAAGGCAAGCTTGGCGATCCGGATATTATATTTCCTTCCTTGTAACTGACTCCATGTAAACCCTAGCCCTCTCCGGTGTCTATATAAACCGGAGAGGATGGTCCTTAGAAGGCCGATCACAATTACAATCATACCATCATAGCTAGCTCTTAGGGTTTAGCCTCTACGATCTCGTGGTAGATCTACTCTTGTACTACTCATATCTTCAATATTAATCAAGCAGGAAGTAGGGTTTTACCTCCATCGAGAGGGCCCGAACCTGGGTAAGCATTGTGTCCCTTGCTTCCTATTACCATCAGCCTAGATGCATAGATCGGGACCCCCTACCCGAGATCCGCCGGTTTTGACACCGACAGCGGCGACAACGACTATCGGGTAAGTTGTCAATCCTCGGTCAGTGGGAGGTGGCAGTGTCATAAGAGGTCAATCCTCAGTCTGTGGCGGGAGATAGGAGGAGCTCAACCATCGAGGTCGGCGGCGGCGTGATTGGAGCACATCCATTGCGGTCGAGGGTGGGATAGTGGAGGTCGAACTTCAGGCGGCAGCAGCACTAAGCTTTGCTCCTCGACCCTGCTGTCTCGGCGTGTCGTCGCATCGCGCTTCTCTGTCGGCTGGGTGGAGGTCACCGCGCGACTAATTAATTAAGGTATTATTTTTGTGAGTGGCTTAATTAAGGTATTCAATTCCTAAGGGTAGTGATGTAGTATACTCTGCGTGAAAATTGACTGGCCATTAATTTTTTTCATTGCACGTATGGATAAAAATATGGAGCACCCTCCGTAATTATGAAAATAAAACCTTGTGATTTATGCACGCATCTTTGGTCATCAGTTAATCCGTGTATTAATGTTGTTGTTTTGTTTTTAATTACCGTTTGCGTGGTGCAGATGGAACAATCTCAATGGATGAAGAATCCGAAAACCACAGATTTTATCAGTGGCGTGACAGAGTTGATGAATTTGGTTGAACGTACAAAGAGGAGAATTGGTGATGCGGATTACATCCTGTGTCCATGTACTCACTGTGCTAATATAGAGTCACGTGAAGTTGGAGATGTCTAGTGGCACTTACTCTCTCGGGGATTCATGGATGGATATACACGTTGGACCAGAGACGGTGAAGAGCAGGTCATGGATGAATATACCTAGGGTTGCGAGATGCCAAACCCTGGTCAGTGTCACATGGATGTTGAATCTAACATTGGGGCAGAGGCGTCAAGCTACAAATGGAACACCGGAAAAACGAAACGCCCATTGGAAAACCAAGACATCGACGCAGACGACGACGATCTTGATATGCCAGATTTTGTTGCTATGGTTGCAGATTTCAAGGGCCCAAAAAAGGATATGATTGGGTACAAGGATCTGCCAACCTTTGATGTTGTCGGTGCAACAAACCCTGGTTTGTGTTGCTCGGACTGTACACAGGCTCAAGGGCAAGGTTACAACATCCAAGACAAAGCCAAGCTGAAGGGATCTCCACCGCTCCACCTCACAGCAATGCAAGTCGCCTATTAATGCGGTGTTGAGCCCCTAGGTGATTAAGTGGCAGTCATTTGGCACATGGCAGCTGTTTCTGAGGAAGATCACCTCTAAATGACACCCGTCCAGAGACGTGTCTCGCAGGCAGGCGAGAAGGTGGTTGAATATCACGGCAAGGCTTGTCGGGCTATGCCCATGACGTAACACTAAGCGGTGCATTTAATGCGCCTTGTACTATCCGCAGAGTTAGGTATGATAGCACTGTTTGATATCTATCAGTGCGTATTGTCTCATTTTCCACTGTGGTAATCCCTTGACCTATAAAAGGAGGGCCGAGGCAACCTTAGAAAGGATTCGGACCTTGTACACTCATGCGCACGTAGCTGCTCTCGTCCTAAGGCAACCTTGCCGGGCTTGAGCGTTGCGCGTTCATCACGGTCCCCCCATCAATCCACCAAAGTAGGAGTAGGGTTTTATGCCTCGCGGCGGCCTGAACCTGGGTAAAAACTACCACGTCACCATTGCCGTGCTGACCTATGGTCTCTGCTCTTTGTGCAACGCGCCCTTCCCCCTTGCCGAACCCCAAGGGGCCGATGGCCCCATAGGTGGTCGTGTAGAACCATGACACCTTTGGTGCGCTAGGTAGGGGGAAGCGCCTATGCAAATCCGAGGACATAAGCAACGCATCAATCTTCATCATTGTCATCTTCATCGTCGACTTCGTCATCCATGGAGCCCAAGAAGAAGTCCGGCGCTACAGCTCACCCATCCACCTCGAAGGCCCCCTTGCATGCAGGCACTAATGACATGGGGGCTACGGGGACGCACGGGGATGTGGACGCTGCGGGGGACATGACTGACGTAGGCAGTGACATCACGGTTCCCCCCGCAGTCGAAGCGGGAGCAGGAGGCGCCGAAGGAGGACACCATCCAGAGCACCCTAGCGGCCACACTGTACAAGATGCAGGTGGATTCCATCTCCGCCTCTCCACCTCGTTGAAGGACGTAGCCGCAGCAAAGGCGCTTGCTCTGGTGCGAATCACAGCCCTCTAGCTTCCCCTGCTACGGGTGCGGCCATGGAAGCCGCGCCATCCCCACGGCAAATTAACCAAGACGATGCGCGGAATGGGGTCGCCAATCCCCAAGCGCATCCACCTCGTTGCCACGCTACCCTGGCGACCGGCTCACAGCGACGAGAACACAACGCCGCCACTACTGGCATCGGCAGAAGTCAGGCGACGATGCGATCTGCGTCGTCGTCTATGCCAAGCACCGCTTCAGAAGCCATGGCGCAGGCCCAACTCCTATTGAAATTTCCGCCAGTGGTCAATCAAATGGATGAGTGGAGAGCCACCATTTAGAGTCTGATTGTTTTCGCTGAGGTGGGAGGATTACAGCGGGCAGGCCCGCCACGGCCTCCATAGGCAGCGAAAATGGCCCGAGCTGTTGGCCGTACCGAGAGGGCCACTCCTACGATGCATTCCCCTCCACGGGAGCCAGCACGGGGGCTGCAGCCAGAGCCACGTGATCAAGAACCCGATGATGTGTCGATGGCTTCGTCTGATAGTCGAGCCCATCAAGATCAGCGGCGGGTCCTGGAAGACAGGCAGAGGGAAGATGCATGCGTCTCCATAGAACGACGTCGTGAAACCCACCGCCAGTCTGATAGGCGCAATGGTCCCGATGTCGACGAGCCCGCGCGCAGTAGAGACGGATACCTGCCTTTCGAGTTTGGGTTTCTTGCCTTCACCCACGAGTTGTGGCAAGTCTGTTGGCCATCTGCCCGAATGTTCAAGCCAGAGTTACCAGAAAAGTATGATGGAAGACTGAACCTGACAGAGTTCTTGAGCATCTACACCATCGATGTACAAGCCGCCGGAGGAAGACATGAGAAGGTATTCGCCAACTACTTCCCTTTGGCTCTCAAGCCAAATGTAAGGTCATGACTGATGCACTTCCGGAGAACTCCATCTCGACATGGGCCGACCTATGCCATGAGTTTATTGGTGCCTTGAAGAACCAGGGCGGCCCAGCGATTTGCAACTACTTCCACAAAAGGAAGGGGAGAGTTTGTGGAAGTACATGCAGAGGTTCAGCTGGGTGCACAGGAGCATTCTAGATATCCGCCCGACAATTGTGATTGATGCGTTCCAGTCCAATGTACACAACCGCATGATACGTTCTAAGATGAACGTCCGGTTGCCCAAGACTGTGAATGAGTTTTACACCTTGGTAGATAAGTGTGCCCATACAAAGGAGGGGAGGCGGCTCCCCGGAGAAGAAGATGGCATCGACGTCGACTCAGAAGATGATGACGATACTGTCAGCTAGAAGAAGAAGATAAAGAAATGCAGTAAGAACCGCAAGGATAAAGCAGTGCTGTCCATTGAAGGATCAAGCACTCCTAGTACCTGCAATAAGGCCAAGGCTCCCAGTATCGGCAATAAGATCAAGCACTCCTAGTACCGGCAATAAGGCCAAGGCTGAGGCTCCCAACAAGGAAGTTGCCATGTGCACTGATTGCCGGGAAGCCGCGGCTGCCGAGAAGGCTGGGAAAGCAGACGGTTCGTACTGCAACATCCATCAGACCAAGGGCCACGATCTCCAAGAGTGTCATCAAGTTGAGCAACTCGTCAAGAGGAAAAATCCTGAGTATGAGAAGCGTGACAAGGAGAGAGATGAAGATGGCGTTGGCGGGAAGGGCCGAGGTGGCCGAGGAGGTCGCCCCGGCAAGGTCCCTCTGCATCAAGGGAAACCTGCCACAGGCCGCGAGAAGAAGGAATGCGATGAAGGGGATGAAGACGAAACCAGAGAGCAGGAGTTCCAGAAGGCCACCCACACCTTGTGCATTGATAGAGGTGCATCCTTGCACTCCTCTCACGGCCAGTTTAAATAGTGGGCGCGTGAGGTCAATGTTGTGGAGCCAGCGGCAGATTCTCAGAAACCATTGAAGTAGTCCCGCACGCCCATCATCTTTGATGAAGAGGATCACCCTGACCGCACCAACGCGGTAGGGTGCTTGCCCTTGTTGGTTTCACCAATGATCCGCAACCTCAAGGACATAAAGATGTTGGTTGACGGCGGGGCCAGGTTGAATCTGATTTCTCCCAAAGTCATCAGCGAGCTGCAGATAATAGAAGAAGAGCTCAAGGTTACCGGCACCTTTCAGGGGATCAACCCCGGCAGGAGTCGCCCAAAGGGGAAGATCAGGTTGCTAGTGACATTTGGAGGTGAATTGAACTAACGAACTGAGAATATTGTGTTCGATGTGGTTGAGCTTCCGTTGCCATACAATGGGATACTTGGACGACATGTCCTAGCAAAATTCATGGCGGCATCCCACTATGCCTATAACAAACTGAAGATGCTAGGACCAATGGGCGTCATTTCTATCCCGTCAGACAAGAAGGACACAATTATATGCGTGGATAAGATGTACCGGGAGGCGGTCGCTACCGAGGCTGCGAAAGCCGCAATACCCGTCAAGGAAAACAAACAAGGGAGAAATGCTAGCAAGGATGCCGACAAGGAATCTGGGAAGCGTACCGATCCGGAGTGTGCTGCACCTGTCGATGACTTGCCGGAGAGTTCCACTAGCAAGAGATCCAAGGTTGCTGCACCCGTTGTGAAGAAGGTCTCAGCAGGGCTGGTTAGCATTGATGGTACATTTACTATCAGCTCCACCTTTGATGACAAATAGGAAAGCGCGCTCGTTGCCTTCCTGTGGGCAAATGTTGATGTGTTTGCTTGGAAACCGTCTGACATCCCCAGTGTTCCCAGGGAGATAATCGAGCACCACCTTGCTATCTGCCTTCATGCCCGACCCGTCAAGTAGAAGGTCCAAAAGCAAGCCTTGGAGCGGCAACAGTTCATTGCCGACAAGATCAAGAAACTTGAGGCAGCTGGTTTGGTCATAGGAGTATTGCATCCAACGTGGTTGGCAAATCCAGTGGTTGTGCGCAAGGCGAATGGGAAGTGGAGGCTTTGCATAGATTTTATAGATCTGAAGAAAGCATGCCCAAAGGACCCATTCCCCTTGCCACACATTGATTAGATCGTGGATTCCACCTCTGGGTGTGACCTATTTTCCTTCTTGGACGCCTACTCCGGGTTCCACCAGATTTTCATGTCTAAGGAAGATGAAGAGAAGACCGCATTCATAACCCCATGTGGCACGTACTTGTAAGGATGCCCTTCGGGTTGAAGAGCGTTGGATCCACTTTTGCAGGAGTAGTGCAAATTGGTTTTGAGTCCCAGCTGCACAGGAATATTGAAGCCTACATGGATGACATAGTGGTCAAAACCAAGGACAAATCAACTCTCATTCAGAACTTGGAAGAGACCTTTGCAAATCTACACAAGATCAACTTGAAGCTAAACCCAGAGACGTGTGTGTTTGGCGTTCCTTCAGGCAAGCTACTTGGCTTCTTCGTATCCCACCGGAGGATAGAGGCCAACCCCGACAAGATCAAGGTGATTGAGCAGATTCGAGCACCCAAGAAAGTTAAAGACGTGAGGTGTTTGACTGGATGTGATGCTGCGCTGAGCAGGTTCATTTCCAAGTCTGCCGAGCACGCCTTCCCGTTCTTCAAAATCTTGAAGAAAGCAGGGCCCGTGGAGTGAACCCCGGAGGCTGACGTTGCGCTGCAAGATTTGAAGACCTACCTTTCCTCTGTTCCCACCTTAGTCGCTCCTAAACCACAAGAACCGTTGCTGCTATACCTAGCGGCAACCAATCAAGTGGTTAGTGCAGCACTGGTGGTGCAGCGGGAAGTAGATGAAGGAGCAGCCATGACTACCATCCCCTCCAGAGAGGAATGTGAACTCACCCCGGCAAGATCAGGTGCATATCAGAACAAAGAGGAGCAGGGCAACAAAGACAATTCCAAGACCACGGCAAGGAAGAAGGTGGTGCAGCGGCCAGTGTACTTTGTCAGCTCCCTATTGCGGGGGGGCTAGATCAAGGTATTCTGGCATGCAAAAGTTGATCTTTGGCCTCATCATGGCCTCAAGGAAACAACGCCACTACTTCCAAGCCCACGAGATCATGGTTGTCACCCGCTTCCCGTTGCAACGCATATTGAGGAACCCTGAGGCCACTGGCAGAATAGTGAAATGGGCTTTGGAGTTATTAAGCTTTGGTTTGAAGTTCGAGAGCATGTCAACTATTCAGAGCAGAGCACTGGCGGAGTTTATTGCGGGGTGGACGCCTACCCCTGACGAAGAAGCGCTGGAGACAGTTATCCCCGGCAAGGAAGCGCCACCAAAATGGATCATGTACTTTGATGGTGCCTTCTCCCTACAAGGTGCAGGAGCTGGTGTGCTTCTCGTTGCACCCACTGGGGAGCACCTCAAGTATGTGGTTCAAATGCTTTTCCCCTGGGAGAAGACTACCAACAACACTGCGGAATATGAAGGACTCCTTGTTGGGCTAAGGACAACAACCGAATTAGGAATCAAGAAGTTGATCTTTCGTGGAGACTCACAACTTGTGGTGAGGCAGGTGAACAAGGATTATCAAAGCCCATTGATGGAGGCATACGTGGAGGAAGTGAGAAAGTTGGAGGAGCCATTTGATGGAATACAAACAGAGCACGTGCCACATGCGGAAAACAACATTGCTGATCATCTCTCAAAGTGCGCTACGCAAAAACTTCCTGTGGAACCAGGGACTTTTGTTCTCTATCTGACTCAGCCCTCCGTATCCCCGACAACCATGGCCAGAAAGAGGAGGAAACTGGACTCCTACAAACCTCTCCCGGCAGAGCTTCCCGTAGCCCCTGGCTGAGAATTTGGCAGGAACAACTCCACTTCGCTTGGTGAGCAGCACCCTCCCACCAAACTACCAGCCTTTGCAGCTGAGCCATGCGCTCCCACGAATGAGGAGGTGCCGCTGATCCTTGTTGTCGAGGCCTAGGCTCCAATTTGGGCACGACACGTAGTCCATTACCTCCAAACAGGAGAACATCCCAAAGAGCAAGAAGAAGCTGAAAGAGTAGCCCGGAGGGCCAGTATGTCAGTTCATCGATAACATGCTATACAGAAGGAGGCCCAGTGGTGTGAAATTGACGCGCATTTTCCGGGAAGAGGGGAAGGAACTGTTGGAAGAGATACACAAAGGCATGTGCGGCTCCCATATTGGATCAAGGGCCCTGGTTGGAAAAGCTTTCCAACAGGGTTTCTACTGGCCCATGGCCCTCCAAGATGGAATTTGAGCTAGTCACTAGATGTGAAGCCTGCCAATTCCACTCCAAGAATCTCTATCAGCCTGCTCAAGATCTCCAGACGATTCCTTTGTCAAGCCTGCCACTTCCACTCCAAGAATGTCTGGGGGCTCGACATCTTGGGCCCCTTTCCCCGTGCTACCGGGGGCTTTGAATTCTTATACGTCGCCATCGACAAGTTTACAAACTGGCCGGGAATGGAACCCATGAGGAAGGTAATGGAACAGTCAGCTATCAAGTTCTTGAAGGGATTGGTGTGCCGATTCAGAGTACCCTCCAGAGTCATCACTGACAACAGCGCCCAATTCACAAGTTGCGCCTTCATGCAATAAGTTCAAACACTCAGAAGCAAGGTCTCATTTTCCTCTGTTGCGCATTCCAGAAGCAACGAACAAGCTGAGAGGGCAAACACTGAAGTGTTGCGAGGACCCAAGACAAGAACATTTGATAGGCTACAAAAGTGCGGCAGCCACTAGATTGATGAGTTGCCGGTGGTTCTTTGGTCCCTCTGTACGACACCAAATCGAGCCACCGGCCAGACTCCCTTCTCCCTAGTCTATGAGGCAGAAGTAGTGATCCCCACGGAACTCATATACGAGTCATCTCGAGTATTTTCCTATGATGAAGTAGAGCAAGAGCAACCCGGCATGACAATGTCGTGCTCCACGAGGAGAACTATCTCCGGGCTGCTACGCATGTCGCACGCTACCAGCAAGCCCTGTGTCACTATCACAGCCGCAGGGTTCATGCCCGGAGCCTTGAGGAAGGCGATCTTGTCCTTAGGCGTGTTTAGTCCGCCAAGGGTACAAACCAGTTGAGGCCCAAGTGGAAAGGCCCTTACTGGGTAGTACGAGTCACCAGACCTGGCGTAGTCCATCTGGAGACCAGAGGTGGCATTCAGTTGAAAAACTCATGGAACATTGAGCATCTCCATAAGTACTAGCCGTGAGGCGCGGCTGTCGGGCCCTGCCCGGCAGCCACCCTTTTGTACAAGCCTTGCTGATGTTGCATGTAACCTTTTGTACAAAGCCAGGCGTAGACCTTGAGAAACAGATAAATAAACGAAGCGCCGGGGGCCCCAAAAACTTGCATGCATGCATAAGCATATCATGAGCATAGCACGATCATGTAGATAAGATCATATGTAGCTTTATTTTCATCTGTGCTAAGCTGCAGGGTTCTTGCTGCGAACTCAGTCCCGAAGAGAAGGAACGGAAACAAGCCTATATATGGGTCCCCGATAAGCCAAACAGATAAGTTCCTTCTTATCCATACACGTTCTATAAAGTGAAAACTTATCCATATGAAAACCTCGTCACCTTCGAAGTATAGGTTCTCCCATCCTATGTCCAGAACATTGCTTCAGGTCAAGGTGGTTGTAGTGGCCTTTGGTGGAGGAGGTTCAGCGAGGAGCTGTTCCCTTTCCATAGTTTTGTGCCCGGTAGGCCAAGCCCCACGGCAACAAACGGAAGGCCTCAGCAGGATAACTTGCCGGAGAAAACTTGTTTACTCAAACATATAGAGGCATTTCACCTCTGCATGGACATGGTACATGCACAAGTACCCAGCAGGGCTTGTCTTTTTTCATTAATATGGGGATAAGCAAGTACAGATCTTACAGAACACAAACATGGATAAAGAAGATCACATATTTTAGACTAAAGTTGGGCAAGTGCCCACACATTTTGGACTGAAAAAAGATAAGTGCCCTGTAATCCCTTTCTTGTTCCTCTCCTCTTAGGAGCTACAGCGGGAGGTAAAGAGGGCAAAAGGAGTGCCTGGGCAGAAGCCAAGCCTGACCCCGTCACGCCCCCATTGCAAGGAGCCTGACAAGATAGGGAGGGCATGGACGAAGTTGATGGTGAAGAGAGCGGCAGAGGGATCCCCTTGGTCACTGCCACCAGGGCCAGCACGACGCGACGGGGCGAATGAAGCCGTAGCCCACAAGGTAGCCTGTCGGGGTCTAGCTGGAAGGCTGCTGGACACTACAAAAAAAGACACATCTGTGACATTTTGGCCCGAACGAATTTTTTTCTGTCATGCTTATGACACTTCTATGACTATAATTGTGACAAAACCCGGTATCATCATAGATGTGGTGGGCTCCTACTTCTATTAAAAAAATCATGACAGAAAATGGGCTTTTCTTCCTGGGCAGGCCGGAGACGCAACTGCATGACATTCTTTGGGCCGTCCATGACGGAAAAAATCGTGGTAGAAGCGAGGGCAAGGAAAATATCAGGGAGTTCCCAGTTACGGTGGGTGGTCGGGGCCGAGCGATGCACGGAGAGGTTTGCACGTTTCTCTCGTACACGTACGCACGTTTGTGCGAGGCGTTGCGCTCTAACTGAACATGAGTGAGGCGTTGGGCTCTAACTGAACCCAATTGATTGCACTAGATAAGTTACTGAACCCCGATCGATCCCTTGCTGTTAACTGAACCCAAGTGATTCCTTTGCTGCTGCTGCTAACTTAAACCGATCGAAGCTGCCTCTTGATGAACAGTCCCCAGTGGGGGTTGGATGAACAGTTCCCGGTGGGGGTTGGATGAACAGGATCCCGTGGTAGTAGAGGCCGTTGTCGCTGGATGAACATGACCCCGATCGAGGAGGTGGGGGTGGATGAACAGTAGCCGGTGGAGGGACCCCGTGGAGGGCTGGTTGAATAGGACCTCGTGGAGGGCTGGTTGAACAGGACCCCTTGGAGGCTAGATGAACAGGACCCCGTGGAGGGCTGGTTGAACAGTAGTCGGTGGAGGGCCGGCTGAACAGTAGCCCATGGATGAACAATAGCTGGTGGAGGCAAGAGGAAGACGCAGTGGATGAACAGTGCAGGTGGAGGCTGAAGGAAGTCGACGGTGGGTGAACAATATCTCGTGGAGTCCCGTTTTGCGATACGCCACACCCCTCCGATGAACAGGACCCCGGTTTCGACCATAGCACAACAACAAAAGTCCTTTTCCTCTGTTTTGTGGTATGCCACACCCCTCTCGATGAACAGGACCCCTGTTTCGATCGTAGCGCTCCAACACAAGTCCGTTTCCTTTGTTTTGCGGTATGCCACACCCCTCCCGATGAACAAGACCCCATTTCGATCATAGCCAGTCGAACAGAAGGTTGTTTCCTCCGTACTGCGGTATGCTAGACCCCGTTTCGGTTGTTTCATCCAAGCCGGTTGTCTCCCGTTGAACAGGACGCATTCCGACCCGGTTGTTGCCTCCCAATGAACAGGACGTTGTTTCTCTGTTCCGGCCCAGCCGGTTGGCTGCCCGATGAACAAGACGTCGTTACTGCCGTCCGTTGCCTCTCCATGTAGACGAGCCCTGGCCATACGTATGCGCGAGTACACGTTTGAGACCCCGCTCGTATGTACGTACGTGGCCGTATTTTTTGGCATGTGGTTGTACGTATGTGTACACGGTTTGGAAGGGACTGACCGAACTGCTACGTCGGGGGCTCTACTACTACATGTCTCGCTGCTTGCTCGGCCACGGTTCATCGTTGCAGAAAGATCGATCGACCAGTATGTACGTACACGTTCGCGACCAGAATGGCAATGCTACATACGCTTCGACCAGGTGGGTCCCAGCTGTCAGGGAGGATAAGGAGGCACTTCCTTGCGTGTGAAGTTATTGATGGTGGGTCCGAGCTGTCAGGAGGAGGATTTCCTTGCGCCCAATATGAAGGCACTTTCCTTGCGTCCGAAGATATAGCTGGTGGGTCCCATCTGTCAGAGGGGAAAACTTTTTTTAATGAAATATAGCTAAGCCAAAATACAGAGGCCCTTCCAGTAGGTCCCTGCTATCAGGTGGAGGAATCATTACTTTTCGCGTAATAAGGAGGCACTTCCTTGCTGTGGCCGTTGACCCACCTGTCAGACTCTCCACGTACAGTCCTCTTCTGATGTAAGTCGTTCCTTGACCACATTGACCACACCGGGCCGAGAGCACCAAGGCGGTGGACGACGGCGAGGCCTAGGAAGGGAATGACATGGAGCCAGGGAAGACTCGGCAGTTGTGGGCATACGAGGGTTTACTGGTTGGGCTGCACTGTGAGGCTGACGTTGCCGAAGAATAACAACGGGTCTGGGTGAGTATAGGGATGGCCAGGCCAGCGATGGGAGTAGGGCGAGCGGTGAGTCCTGTGCGGCAGCAGTGCCGGCCATGGGAAGCAGGAGTAGGCAAAATGACCGGTGCTGATTTGGGCGGTTGGAGCAAGAAGACCAGATGTTGAAGACGCACTACGGCCCTTGGATGGACATCGTACGGTCACTGGAGCTAGAATCATAGATATTGACAAAGTTGAAAAAGCCCTCCGTCCGCGTCAGTAGGCCCACAAGTCAGCCTCCAACTAAGGTGGGTCCCAGATAGCAGGGGGAGTATTCTTTTTTTTGTGCGTAATAAGGAGGCACTTCCTTTCATGCAAAGATATAGCTGGTGGGTCCGAGCTGTCAGCGGGAGGAACATTTTTTTCGCGAAATACAGAGGCCCTTCTGGTGGGTCCCATCTGTTAGGTGGAGGAATCATTATTTTGCGCGTAATAAGGAGGCACTTCCTTGCGTGCGGCCGTGGACCCAGCTGTCAGCCTCTCCACGTATAGTCCCTTTCGATGGATGTCGTTTGTTGACCACGTGGACCATGCCACGCTGAGAGCACCAAGGCGGTGGACGACGGCGAGGCCTAGGAAGGGAATGACCCGGACCCGGGGAAGACTCGAGAGTGGTTGCCCACGCGGTGGGGAGTACGAGGGTTTAGTGGTTCGGCTGCCATCACCGGAAAATAACAGGAGGTGTGGGTGAGTAGAGGAATGGCCTGGCCAGCGACGGAGTAGGGTGGGGCGGTGCGTCCTGTGCGGCAGCATAGCCGGCCATGGGAGATGAGAGCAGGCAGTCCCACCGACGTTGGTTTGGGTGACTGGAGCAAGAAGATCAAATATTAAAGAAGCAGCACGGCCGTTGGATTAACATCCAACGGTCACTGCTGCTAGAATCGTTTGTGGACTAAGTTGACAAAGCCTTTCATACATGTCAACCTAGTAGACCCACAAGTCAGCCTCCAAATCTATCCCAAACAGCATACAGCCCGAAATTTGTAGCCAGATTCAAATTAAATTAAAAACTAAACATACCTTAATTTAAATCCAATGAAATTTTACCCGCACAAAAACAATGAAATTTAAAATATCAAATTCCGAAAGAAAAAAGTATTTTGGAACTAATTGCATGTTTGTTGTATTTTTTTATTTTACAACCCATTTCTTATTACTTATATGCCCATTTTCTGGGCAAGCCCGAATGCATCCCTCCTCATCTTGAAAGATTTCCGACCCATTAGGGCGTAGAAAAGCAAGTAGGCCTATGCTGGTTATTCTGCAAAAAGCAAAATAGTTGGGCTAGCTATTTTCACAAAGCAAAAAAAGTGGGATGGTCATGTGGTAAATATATGGAATAAAAGCTTGGGCTAGATAGGCCACAACTCCCGCACAACCCAGTTGATACCCTTCTCCATCCCTAAAAAAATATTGCACGCGCTGCTGGGTCCTGGGTGTCTACCGCTCCTTGTGCAGTTATCTCGCTTATTGACTACGCTGACAGTGGCATGCGACCTAGATGTGAGGAAACCATCAGGAGGAACCCTTTCTTCTTGTAATAAAGGAGGCACTTTCTTGCCTACTGCCATGATCCTGGTGGGTCCCTACTGTCATCCTCACCATGTACAATGATCTCCTTATTCCTCTTGGTTGTTGGCCATGTTGACAACACCGGAGGGCGGCGCCGCGGTGAGTGAACCAAGGCGGAGGACGATGGTGAGCCATCGGACGGGAACAAGAGCCGGGGAAGATGCACGGAGTTCTAGGGTGTGATGTGGCCATGATGCATGGGAGGCGGGAGCAGGCGGTCCCGCCGGCACTGGTTTGGCTTTGGCGGCTGGAGGAAGAAGAGACTGAAGAAACATGACAGACGTTGAATGTCAATCCAACGGTCAAGGTTGGCACAATCATTTGTGGACTAAGCCGACACCAAGTAGCACACTTTTTTATATATAGGAAGAAAAGAACAACTAGGATCGTTCACCTGATAACATTCCTGAAAATGCGACCATTCGATCTTGTGTCGCAACTAAAATTGTGAGGAAAATGCGTTTATCTGCCGTCCTCCTCCCAGGGAACGTTTGCCACATAAGTGACTAGCACCCTTGGTTTTCAACCAAGGGGTCTTGGGTTCGTGTCCCAGTAACCCTGAATTTTGTCCTCCTTCCATCCTCGCAAAAAATAAGAAAGAAAACAAAAGACTTGAGAAGTGATTTCTACTACGCAACCTTCTTCTTGTAGACTCGTGTTGGGCCTCGAAGCGCAGAGTTTTGTAGGACAGTTGCAAATTTCCCTCAAGTGGGAAACCTAAGGTTTATCAATCTGTGGGGGCGTAGGATGAAGATGGTCTCTCTCAAACAACCTTGCAACCAAATAACAAGGAGTCTCTTGTGTCCCCAACACAACCAATACAACGGTAAATTGTATAGGTGCGCTAGTTCGGCAAAGAGATGGTGATATAAGTGTAATATGGATGGTAGATATATGTTTTTGTAATATGAAAATATAAAACATCAAGGGAACTAGTAACAAAAGTGAGAGAAGACGGTATTGCAATGCTTGAAAACAAGGCCTAGGATTCATACTTTCACTGGTGCAAGTTCTCTCTACAAAGATAACATAATTAGATCATATGGCAATCCCTCAACGTGTCACAAAAGTCACTCCAAAGTTCCTATCACAGAGAACATACGATGAAATTGCTTGCAGGGAACTAAACCACCTAAAAGTTATTCTTTCTGATCAATCCATTGAGCTATTCCTATAAGTGTCACAAACAACCCTAGAGTTCGTACTAAAATAACACCATATGACACACATCAATCAACCCTAATGTCACCTAGATATTCCAATGTCATGACAAGTATATGTGGGTCAACTATACGATATGCATCAAACAACTTCAGATTCATAATATTCAACCAAACATAAAGAACCTCGAAGAGTGCCCCAAGATTCCTATCGGAGAAACAAGGACGAAAACATGCATCAACCCCTATGCATAGATTACCCCAATGTCACCTCGAGAATCCGCGAGTTGAGTGCCAAAACATGCATCAAGTGAACCAATAGAACACCCCATTATCACCACGGGTATCCCACGCAAGACATACATCAAGTGTTCTCATATCCATAATAGTATTCAATTTGATAATAGTGAAACCTCAAAGGTAAAACTCAATTCATCACAAGAAGATAGAGGGGGAGAAACACCATATGATTCAACTATAGTAACAAAGCTCATGATGAATCAAGATCGTGCCACCTCAAGAACACGAGAGAGAGAGAGAGATAGAGAGAGAGAGATCAAACACATAGCTACTGGTACATACCCTCAGCCCCGAGGGTGAACTACTCCCTCCTTGTCATGGAGACCGCCGAGATGATGAAGATGGCCACCGGTGATGGTTTCCCCCTTTGGCAGAGTGCCGGAACGGGCTCCCGGTTGGTTTTTCGTGGCTACAGAGGCTTGCGGCGGTGGAACTCCCGGTCTAGGTTTCTTTCTGGGGGTTTCTAGATTTATAGGAATTTTTGGCATCGGTTTCACGTCAAGGGGGTCCACAAGTCAGCGATTAGGCAGGGGGCGCTCCCTAGGGGGGTGGGTGCGCCCTCCACCCTTATCATTGACTCGGGACTCTTCTGGCCCAACTCTTGTGCTTCGAGGGCTTCTTCTGGTCCATAAAAAATCACCATAAATTTTCAGCTTGTTTCGACTCCGTTTGATATTCCTTTTCTACGAAACTCAAAAACAAGGAAAAACAGAAACTGGCGCTGCACTCTAGGTTAATAGGTTAGTCCCATAAATAATATAAAATAGCATATAAATGCATATAAAACATCCAAGATGGATAATATAATAGCATGTAACAATAAAAATTATAGATACGTTGGAGACGTATCAAGAAGGCGTACAGAACAAGCTAGTGTACCAGTAAAGAGACGTTGCTGAGTTTTAGAAAAAAGAGAGATGTGCTCCTGTTGCTGGTTCGAATCTAAACCTATACTATGACTATGTATGGTGCTATGCTACTCTACAAGTAATGAAACTGACACATCCAACATTTGCTTCTCCTTCTCTACTTACTCTGCCTAGCATCAGAAACTCTGGTCGTAGCAACCATAAACTACCGGGCGCTCGACCACCGCTTCTTGAGGGCAACAACCAGATATGCGCCAAGTCACCACCCGTACCATCGCCTGTGGGTCTCATCACGCCCCCGCCGGCACACGCATCGCAGCCGGTTGCTCATCGCAACCCACTGTTGTTGGTGTGGTGCCACTGTTTCAAATCACAAAGAGTCATCCGTCGCGTCTCAACCACAATCCTCAACCCTGGTCGGGTCTTCTACAAATGCCCGAATCATGGGGTAATAATATGTTTAAGTGTTGTTTCGCTGCTTTCAGTTGCTGATTTTTTTAATAGTTTTGTTGATGATCTTCCAATTTGATTCGTGCAAAAAAGGGAAGATTCGTGTGATTTGTATTTCTGGGAAGTTGCGAATGTGGGGGAATGCAACTATGCTGATTATTTGGTTAGCCGAGGAATCCCAATACCAGCAGGTTGGGGTGTTGGACAAGTAACTTGTGGCACCCCGGCTCAGAGAAACCGGAACGCCCCGTGTTCCATCCCAGAGATTGAGGTGAAGGCTTCTGGAATACGACACTTCTTAGCATAGAACAAGCCATCTATCTATTACAACACGAATACGAATACAAGGTCTCCTATATTACAATGAATAACACCGGCACGGTGACGCTACGCCAACCACAATTGCTCTATGCAAGCAGCATAACACTCGAGGTAGCGGAACCTCTACTGGCAGCAGAACAACGAACGACGATGATGGACTCCAATCCGCAAGGACTCTGGCTGGAACGTTTACCCTAGCTCGCGAACACGAGAACCACACCAAACAAGCAAGCAAACCAGGCACGACCTACAAACTGGCATGACATGCCAGGTCAGTACATTGAATGTACTTGCAAGCTCACAATTAACCAAAAGCAGCCAAGACAAACAATATCATGGCATTAGCAGGTTAAAGCAATCATGAACATGATACATAGCATGCACAAACTGAACAAGATACGGCTAGAACAACATTAGCATGGCATGAGCATATGAATATGATGATACTACATGCAACAGAACCATATCATGCACCAACTTACTCTTATTCGGAGGTTACCTCGTAACCATCTCATTCATCAACTTACCAACATCGGTATTCCCGATACCTCCGTGATCATCTCGTGATCACATAAAGATCAACCAACTTCGATATCCATGATACCTTCGTGATCCTCTCTCGATCACAACCAATCTCTTTCTCATCATCGAACCGGGGTTATTATTAATCAAGTTATTATTATAGTTGGCTCATAGTGTGACCGACTATGAACTGGGCCCATATCCACGGGCGCGGCTATCGATAGATTTAAACACACACTCTGCAGAGGTTAGTACACTGTACCCACACCACGGAACCCATGGCCTCGCACTCCCATTCGGGTGGACCAACAACATTCCGAAAAAACCGATCTATTGCCATCACACCCTCCCAGCCACTCAGACAAACTCCCCTTTGGGGTAAGTCATGGGTGGCCCCGATGTCAACTCGTGACATCCGCCACCTACGTGGCCGGCTATAACGTGGCAAAACGTAAACGGTCCCAAACGGGGACAAGGTACCTTACAACAACAACGGGCAGACAAGGTTTATGTCCGCCTACCTGATCAGGGCAGCGCGCGCCCATAACCTTCCCTCGTTGGAGGCACCGGTGAGAGGCATGGCAATAGACCGCATTAGGGCCTTCCCATAAAAGGAAAATGTGGCTGCACTGGTCAGCTCGATTTGGTGGCACCATGACTCAGCCAACAGTTGTTCAAGTTCATTATTATCTGGTTAAACTTGAATGCAATGAGTTGAGCCATAATAAAATATGATGCAACTATAATGCATGAGCATGATATCAACAAAAGCATGGAGGTGCAACATAATCATCGAGCATAACAACAATGTAGCATATATCCAAATGAGCATGGCATACTGACGAGCATAAGTATAACACTACACATGAGCATAGCATGACTACTAGCATCATAAATAAATACCATGCAAGAACATGACAATAATACTACCAAGTAAGCATGTAACCAACCAGATGCAAAGGAACATGAATAGCAACTATCTTTGGATAATGTATTTATTAACATGCATCGATCGAACACCACTACTACCAGCATGTAATACTACTACTACCAAACATAACATGAGAAAATAATACTAGCAAGCAGTACAAGATAACAAGATGCATCGGAACATAGCATGAAGGTGAACATGAAACCACAAGCATAACCGAAACAACAACAGTAGTAGCAAACAAGGTGCAAATAATCTGCAAACTTTTATTAAATATTCAAGTAGAAAGCATGGCTACTACATGGCTATCATGCAAGTGACTGTTGTGGCTTTCCTAGGGTGACGGAGACTCCGTGAAGAAGTGCGGTGAAGCCGCGGAACAAAATGTCGGACGGTTCTCTCTCGAAGGGGGCTGATTAGAAGCAAGGGAAAAATGGTCAATTTCACTGTGGGACCACCTAGTGAAAATGTTACCAATAGAAAGATCTCAACGAGATGAAGAAGTGAGCGTTGGTTTCACCTCAATCGGAGTTACAGTCGCGGAGATACGAAGGGTGGAACTTCAGGGACTAATCTATAATAAAAACTACTACCAACAAGTCCCTGGGAGAAAAACAGAAAGCGCCTTCGAAGAGATTACGCTTTCTGCAAAGGAAAGCGTATTTTCAGCCTCAGTTAGAAGAGAATACACTTTCCGAACTGAGAAAACACATTTTAGATAAAAGAGGAAGGAAATACGCTTTCAGATTCGGAAGACTCTCAGAGAACCGTCTCCGCTTATCCACATGGACCCGTGGCTTCAGCCACTGCCCCGCGCGACCATGGGCAGGAGGGGGTGCCGAGCCAGCGCTCGTCTTCTTCCTCCTGTTTCCCCCACGAGGGAACAGAGGAGAAGCAAGGCAAGGTAGGGGCGCTCAGGCGAGGGGGCCGGTCGGCTCCGGCGGTCTCCGGCCATGGCGCGACCACCGGAGGGACCGCGGGGACCTGCCGCATCCATTCAGAGGAAGGGCGGCCGACGGGGAGGAGTGGGGAGGAGGGGAGGGCGGCGCCAGGGGATGACAGGAGGCGGGCAGTGGTGATGCTCTCCGGCGAAAAGGGCAGCTCCGGCGAGGAGCAAGTGGGTGGGGCGGCTCGCTGAGGTGAGGGGGAGGCAGTGGAGGGGTCAGGGGAGGGAGACGGGACTTGAGGTGGCCGGAATAAATGGAGGCCGGTGATGGCCGAGGCGAACTCCGGCGAGATGAGGCGAGATAGGGGCACTCCCGTGGTCGGGAGAGGCGAGGGAGGAGTGGGTGAGCTGCGGAAGGACTCGGCGCACTCTTATATAGTCACGGGGAAGACTCTAGAGCATCACAGGCAAGCTCAAGCCAAGCTCTAATGGAGGATAGTAGCCGGACGCATCATGGGCACGGCTCTGGCGGTGCATTAATGGCAAACCAGGAGGGGGCCTGGGCACGGGATGACGCAGACGAGCACGGGGGAGCTCCTGGACAAGGTTGGACGTCGAGACGACGAGGGAGGGGACGAGAACAGTGGCCAGAACGAGCCAAAGCTTGCAATTAGTCATGACACAAGCGTAATCACCACGGTCACGGGGTGCAAGCGGCGCATCCTGGCCGGGCCGTCCATGTCCGGTGTTTAGTCCCTCAAAGGTAGGTTACAACTGAGGTGATGAAGCGATCAGGGGCACTGTGGTTAGGTGGTAATGATGCACTGAAGTTTGTTGTTACAAACTTAGCTGCAATATAGTGATCAACAAAGAAAAGTGACGGACCAAAATTGATGTCTGGGAGGTTTAGAGTAGGAAGGACTATGATCATGTGCATTTGGAGTGTATTTGGACCAATATTTGTTATAGTTGCTTTACAACCAACAAAATGGTCCAGAAAAAAGATTTGGATGATGCACTCACATTGGTGCATGAAAT
The DNA here is from genome assembly GCA_021605145.1 of Aegilops bicornis. Classification (NCBI taxonomy): domain Eukaryota; kingdom Viridiplantae; phylum Streptophyta; class Magnoliopsida; order Poales; family Poaceae; genus Aegilops; species Aegilops bicornis. The sequence continues at coordinate 288,532,628 of CM038674.1, read as the reverse complement.
GAGCTGAAAATGGGCATGGCCAATGATTTGAATATATGAACATGGTCAAAAAGTTTCATGCCATTTGGATTAGCCACACTAGCACTTGCTTCATGTAGCATCTCTCTAGACAAAAACTTGGGATAATGGCACAGGGCAAATGGCATAATGAAATGGGCCAAAACTTGGTGGAGAGAGTTGATATGGATATGAGAATGTCCTGTTAAATTTTCAGCTTAAATGAAGCAATATAAAATATGGTTGCTTCACAAACTGAAAATCTGACCAGAAACCAAGATTTGGAGATGGGCTCACATAGATGAGTTGCATGAGCTCAAATTTGGTGGAGAGTTATGATTTGATAAAATGAGGGGCCTTGCAAAATTGCAACTCATTTGGATATGCCTAGCTTGTACTTCCTTCAGACAGGCTTCCCTCAGACAGGAACTTTGAAAAATTGCTCAGGTATATTTACTAGGCAAATTGAGTTGAATGTTGGCATGGGGCAATTATATGGACAGGAAAAGATGTCCACAAAGTTTGGAGTCAATCAAGCAAAGATAAATGACACTTCCTTCTCAAAAAGCCACTTGGGACATAATGAGAAAAGGAATATTTGTGGATTATCATTGATGATGCCAAGGAACGGTTTTGACATATTTGAGGAAGATATGACCCAAACAATTGATACGATTATTTTGAAATTTTGGGAGTGACAAAAATATAGGCTGCTTCACAACCTAGGGCAAAAGGAACTATTCCTTTAATAAAAAGGAATATTCTCAATAAAAAGAATATTGGATTAGGTCAAGGATGAAAATGACATGATCTTGGGATGCTGATGATGAGGATGATTACCCACTATAAAACCTAGGAAGACATGATCTTCCCAAGTTTCAGAACCACAAAGCCACAGAAAAACAATTCAAATCAAGAAATCCAAGAAAATCATCAAAAAAGAAAAGGGCAAAATCCAGGGTGTTACATAACTGAAGGAATGGCAGAAGAGGAAGATGCAGAGCGGAAGGTTAAAGATGCAGTTCCTCTGATCATGGCCAAGCAATAGCTGTTGAACGGCCTTGACAGCAATGGGGAGATGAAAGATCTTGTGAAGATAATGGGCAGAATCGATGTTCTCTATAGGATGATTGTCTCTTTATTTGCAGTGTATGTAGCACTCATGATGTATTCAGTGGCTATGACATGAGCGCTTTGCTAAAACTAGTAATGAATGAAACCTGTTTAGCAGGCTGGGCGTAGTGTTGTGAACAAATAATGATTTCTATTAACGGAAATCGGGGGGTATGCCCTTTTGCTCATAAATAAATAAATAGCAGAGGCCCTTTTCCTAATAAATAAATTAGCAGAGGCCCTGCCGGGTCAGCTTTGTCCCGTTCGAAGATGTCGAGCAAATTGCAGTCCAACAACAAACTATGTCATCAAATACAAGTTTCACAGCAAAATATGAGTACAACTAAACAACAATGTCATCATGTTTTAGTCGTCATACAATCACCAAACAAAAATCAACATACATAATAAGTGATGTTCTCACAGCAAAATACTAAACAACAAGTTCATCAGGTTTCAGTTGTCACAGCAAACACAATTTCACATAGTAGATAAAAAACGTCTTCTGACAGGCAAATACGCAAAAGCAATCTAATCATCATCCGCAGCAGCAGCATCAACATCTTCGCCATGTGTATTAGTCTGAATCGTAATTACCCCGAGTGCCATCTTCTTCTTCATCCTCAATGTCCTTGAATGTTGGCGTCTTATTGATCAACTCTCGTATGTCCACAGCCCGATAGGTAATCTTTTCTCCAGCGTCATTCATGTGATGGTTCTCAAAGATATTAGGAACATCTGTGGAATCTTCTACATTAGGAGCAGTGTAAGCATCATCTTCTTGTGCAACTTCATTAAACGAATTCCTCTGCTCAAACCTTTGTGATACTCTCCAGTCATCGCTATGTGCAAATGTGTCTTCCAAGAAAAATATCTGTGTTACTTGATTTGCCAAAATAAAAGGCTCGTGGGTCTGGTACGCCGCCTTGACATTGATGGATTTGAAATAATCATCAGCTCTGGGTTTTGCAATCCAGGAAAATAGGTTATACCAACGACAACACAACATAACCAAACACCAACGAACCTCGAAACTCGAGATATACAACAACTGAACAATGTCTGTTATGTTAGCATACACTTCAGTTGTCTCTTCGTCGTACTTATCCATGCTCATGATGGCACTGTTTTGTGTCTTCCTGCCTTTGTCGCCTGCAAGGGTGTTGTAGCGCACATCTCCAACAACGCAAGATTCATAATGTCTTATCCGAGTATCAGACCTATTGCTAGTGCATAAAGGGCATCATGAACTACCTGCCCATCCTCCCGCATCTTCTTAACCTATGGTTAGAAAATAGACAAGCTGATCATCTTATGTACTCAATATATTAAAAAACTGACAATGCAATTCAAAAACTTACATGGCTCTTGAACCATTTCGCAAATCCTGCCATAACCAGTTTGTCAATGTTTCTTGGATTTTGCGGCAGTAAATCCTTTTTGTAGATGTTGCACAATATAGTGATTGCATCAAACATCTAAATATATAACCATGTGCTGCAAGTTTAGTAGATTACGATGTATAAGATGCAGTACTTAGCACTTACTCAATATAAGGTAGAATCTCAGGACATTATTCAACACAGAACAAACCATTTTTTTCCAAATATTTAGGTTTGTCGTCTTGTTGACTCTTCCCTGTAACTCAAACAGAACAATCGAAAACATTGAGCCCGGGATTGTCTTCACCCACCTCTTTGCTAAGCTGATCGGTTGTTTCAATGTATTTTGAGCAGAATGTCAATGCTTCTGTAGCAATGTAGGCCTCTGCAATGGAACCCTCGGGTCTAGCTCTATTCCTAACATAGCCCTTGAAAGTGCCTAGCCGCCTTTCAATGGGGTACATCCAACCATACTGTATTGGACCTCTAAGTAGTGCCTCATCAGGTAGATGAACAGCCAAATGCACCATCAGAAGGCTGGAGGATATATCTTCTCAAGGTCGCATAGGATAGTTGCTATCTTGTCTCTAAGATGCTCCAAAGCATCTATCCTGATATTTCTACTACGGGATTCCCTGGAGAATTGTCCCAACTCTGCATCTACTCTGTATAAGTCAGGGCAGCTGAGGGAGTCCTGGATTAGGGGGTCCCCGGGCGTCCGGGCTATGTGATATGGGCAGGACTGGTGGGCCAAAAATATACAAGATGTAAGGCTTCCCCCCGTATCCGGATGGGACTCTCCTTTACGTGGATGGCAAGCTTAGCGTCCGGATATGAAGATTCCTTTCTCTGTAAACCGACTCTATATAACCCTAGTCCCCTCCAGTGTCTATATAAACCGGAGGGTTAGTCAGTAGAGGCAATCATAATCATACAGGCTAGACATCTAGGGTTTAGCCATTACGATCTCGAGGTAGATCAACTCTTGTAATCCATATATTCATCCAAGTCAATCAAGCAGGAAGTAGAGTATTACCTCCATTAAGAGGGCCCGAACCTGGGTAAACATTGTGTCCCCCGCCTCCTGTTACCGTCGATCCTCAGATGCACAGTTCAGGACTTCCTACCCGAGATTGGCTGGTTTTGACACCGACATTGGTGCTTTCATTGAGAGTTCCTTTGTGTTGTCGACAGAAGATTCGATGGCTCGCTCGATCATCTACAATGATGTTGTTTTGAAGGAGACTTTCCTCCCCAGCCAAATCTTCGTATTCGGCGGCTTCACACTGCATGCCAACTCGATTGGCCACCTTGAGTAGATCAATAGCTATGCCCCTGGTCATCGGATCAGTTTCGGGAACCTAAACTATCTCGTCGATATCCGAGTAGACTTGATCTTTGAAGGATTCACGTCCACGACCGCCACTCTGGCCTTAGATCCGGAGCGGACCACCGAGTCCGAAGACGGGAGCTTAGAGCCCCGCCGGACTCCCTGCAATTATGGAACTCGCTACCGGAGATCCGGTGGGGACGGCGTCATCAGCAAACCCAAAGACAAAGCGAACTCCCCTTGTCACTAAAGCTCCAGACTCTCCCTCGGACTCTGAATCCGAACTATCGAGGTCTGCCATAAGCAGGTGCGGCCAGGAGGCCCTCACCCCAGCCAGCCCCGCAGACCCTCGCCACTCTATCCAAACCTCGCTCCTAAACGAGGCCCTGGACTTAATGCGATCCCTTGCCATCACAGAGGAATTGCCTCTGAATTACGCCCAGCCCGGACTAGCGGCTGAGAGCGGAGAATTTTACGTCCCACCCACCACCCACTTCATAGCCACTGTCGAGGATCTAACCGACATGCAGGACTACGCCTCCGAATACATCAACGGTATGGACGATGATGCCGGAGACGATCAAAGCCAAAACCCTCCGTTTACCGGACGTTGGACGGCCACCTCCACATACGACGTATACATGGTGGATACACCCAAAGAGGATGATGACGACGGCAAGAAGGATCCAGCTGAGGACAAGCCTGCCGAAGCACCTCCAAAGCGTCGACGTCAGCGGCGCCACTCAAAATCGCGTCGCAAAAAAGACAACAATACCGGCACCGAAGACAATGACACTCCAGAGAACGCCGAAGACCCAGAAGCCCCTGTCGAGCCAACATCTGAACAAGATGATATGGAAGACGGGCAAGTTAACCCCGATGATCCAGTCGGGAACAAGGACTCGGAGGATAGTAACTACCTGCCGATCTCTGAAGAGGACGTGAGCCTCGGCGACGAAGACTTTATCGTGCCGGAAGAGCCCCTCGAGCAAGAGCGCTTTAAGCGCAGGCTAATCGCCACCGGCGAGAAGCCTGAAAAAGAAGCAGCAGCAGCTTCAAGCTGAACCAGATATACTCAATGACAGATGGACTAATGTCCTGGCAGCCGAGGAATACGGCCTCGAGCGCCCAACAAAGAGTTACCCGAAGCGTAAGCTACTACCTCAATTCGATGACGAGGCCCTTGAGCCAATAACACCAAAGCATAAAAATGTCGACAAACCTGACTGACCACCGCGCGGACGGGACAGACCGGCTACCCACGCCGAACACCAGCCCGCGCCACCCCGCCGTCGAGGCAAGGAGGCAGCGGCCCCGGACTATACCTATGACTTACGCAAGGACCTGGACAGTAGATCCGGTCTGACAAGATCAATCTATGGGTCAAGGGGCGTGCTCCGACACGAGACGATGGCCATCAGGCCTGGCGTGACAGGCACAACCTCACTCGAGCCGAGAACCGCATTCGGACTTCATCCGAACTGCGCCGTGACATCGCTTGATAAAGAGGCGCCGCACACCCCTTGTGCTTCACCGATGAGGTTTTGGAGCACCTGTTCCTCGAAGAATTTAAACCCATGAACATCGAATCACACGATGGTACGATGGGCCCCGCAGTATGGATCAAAGAATTTCTTCTCCACATCCACATGGCTCACGGTGACGACCTCCATGCCATCAAGTACCTGCCCCTAAAACTCAAAGGGCCAACACGGCATCGGCTGAACAGCCTCCCAGAAAACTCTATTGGAAGCTGGGAAGACTTGGAGGACGCCTTTCAAGACAACTTTCAAGCTACCTACGTTCAGCCCCGAGACGCCGATGAACTTACGCACATAGTCCAGCACCCCGGAGAATCAGCCCGGAAACTTTGGACCAGGTTCTTGATTAAAAAGAAACAAATTGTGGATTGTCTGGACGCCGAATGTCACGCCCTCGATGCGGCTATATCTCCCACGTGTCGAAGCACGACTTAGAGGCATAACCGCATTGAAAGCAATGTCGCAAGTGAGGTAATCTTCACACAACCCATGTAATACATAAGGGAAAAGAGATACATAGCTGGCTTACAATCGCCACTTCACACAATACATGAGTAAAACATTACATCATACAGATACAATCAAGGTCCGACTACGGAACCAAAATAAAAGAAGACTACCCCAAATGCTACACAGATCCCCGATCGTCCCAACTGGCTCCACTCTTGATCAATCAAACGAAACAACACAAAGAACAAGATCTTCATCGAGCTCCTCCTTGAGCTCGGGTGCATCACCGCACGGTCTCATCGGCACTGCAAACTGGTTTTGGAAGCATCTGTGAGTCACGGGACTCAGCAATCTCTCACCCATGAGATCAAGACTATTTAAGCTTAAAGGTAGGACAAAGTAGTGAGGTGGAGCTGCAGCAAGAGACTAGCATATATGGTGTCTAACATACGAAAAAGAGAGCGAGAAGAGGAGGCAAAGCACGGTCGAACAACTATGATAAAGAAGTGATCCTGAAACTACTTACGTCAAACATAACTCCAACTCCGTGTTCACTTCCGGACTCACGAGAAGAGACCATCACGGTTACACACGCGTTGGTGTATTTTAATTAAGATCAACTTCGGGTTTTCTACAACCGGACATTAACAAATTCCCATCCGCCACATAACCGCGGCACGGCTTTCGAAAGTTCAAACCCTGCAGGGTGTCCCAACTTAGCCCATGATAAGCTCTCGCGATCAACGAAGGAATAGACCTTCTCCCGGGAAGCCCGATCAGTCTCGGAATCCCGGCTACAAGACATTTCACAGCAATAAAACAAGTCCAAAGAAACCGCCTGATGCTACCGACAATCCCGATAGGAGCTGCACATATCTCGTTCTCGTGGCAACACCGGATGAGACTAGCTACGAGTAAAACCAAACCTCGGGTTGCCTCAAGGTGGCCCCGCAGTAGCTCGGTTCGGGCCAAGACTTAGAGAAGCACCGGTCCGGGGGCTAAATAAAGATGACCCTCGAGAGAGCGACTCCCAAGGGAAAAGTAGGTGGTAGTGAGGCAAATGGTAAAACCAATGTTGGGCCTTCTTTGGAAAAGTCTTATTCAAAGCTTAACTGTCAAGGGGGTCCCATAAATCACCCGACCGCGTTAGGGACGCAAAATTCGGGAACATAATACCGATATGACGGAAACTAGGGCGGCAAGAGTGGAACAAAACACTGTGCATAAGGCCGAGCCTTCCACCCTTTACCAAGTATATAGATGCATTAATTAAAATAAGATATAATGTGATATCCCAACAAGTAAACACGTTCCCACAAGGAACAACATCTCCGTGTTCCAACAAGGAACAAACTTCATCTTCACCGCAACTAACAACGCTATAAGAGGGCTGAGCAAAGCGGTAACATAGCCAAACAACGGTTTGCTAGGAAAGGATGGTTAGGGGCTTGGCATGGCAACATGGGAGGCATGATATAGCAAGTGGTAGGCATCGTAGCATAGGCATAGCAAAAGAGCGAGCATCTAGCAAGCAAAGATAGAAGTGATTTCGAGGGTATGGTCATCTTGCCTGAAATCCCGCAAGGAAGAAGATCAAGTCCATGAAGAAGAACGAACGGAAGTAGTCGAACGAACCCTCACAATCTCAACATTACCGAAACCGAGAAGCAACACCGGAAAGAAACAAACAACATGATAAACACACAATCATAAACATGGCATGATGCACAAACAAATATGATGCATGTCCGGTTTAATGAGGCATGGCATGGCAATATGCACAAACAACACTACAGGTTAAGTGGAGCTCAATAGGCAACGAGTTGCATATTGACAAAACACCACAACACTTATTTAGTTTGATCTCGGTTAGGTACACAACAATATTAAATGTTGTTAAACATGGCAAGAGGTGGAGCATAATTAAACTAGCTATTTAGGCAAGTTTAAATGAGGCCGGAAATAAGAAACAACAATTCCGGAAAATCCCCATAAGCAATATTTTAGATTCGGTACTGATCTGCCCTAAATACAATTTTAATGTTGTTAAACAGCAAAATAGAGTATACCATGATAATCTAGGCATTTTTCCACCCCATTTACATATAAAGAACATTTAATTCCGAGTTACGGTTATTTAGTTATGAAATAAATCATTTTAGCATGGCATATTAGCAAATTAATGCAAACATCAATTTAAACATTTTTAACATAGATGAAAGTGGCATATTATTAATCTACACAATTTTCTGAGCATATTACATATAAGGTTTGTTTAAATCCGATGCACGGTTAATTAATTATTACATGCATGAACTTGAGGGCAATCAGTAAATATGCGCTTCGGATAATTAGCAAAAATCGCAAGACGGAAAAAATGCAACAGGCCGAATCCGGCCAGCCCAATAGTGCACAGGGGCTCGGGAGGCAGCTCACCATGGCCTTGGCTGGCCGGTGAGGAAGGAGGCCGGAGGGTGGCGGACCGGATCGGGCCGAGGGAGGCCCACGCTGGTGCGGGGTTGGGCCACGAGGCCCACGTGGTGGCTGGGCGCCGTTCTCCTCCACGATCCGTAGGGGTCGAGGAAGCAGGGCGCCCTGCTGGAGTGGAAGGCGGCGCGCCGGTCGCCGGAAGGAGGTCAGGGCGGCGGAATCGGCAGATCCGGCCGGCCGGGCGCCGGATCCGCAACGACGACGGTGGGCGGAGCTCCGGGAGGCACGGGTTCACACCCATGGCGACTGCGAGGCAGAGAGAGACGGAGGGAGAAGTTAGAGAGATTCGGGAGAAGGAAAGAGGGTGCGGGTCGCCGGAACTCATCTCCCATGAGGGCGGGCGGCAGATGGCTTCGCCAGAGGGCGGGCGGCGAAGGCCCCGATCCCATCGGGATCGAGCGGGAGGGCGCGAGAGGTGGGAGGAGCGGGCGGCTCGGTCGGCTGCAGGCGCTGCTGGCCCGATTCGCCCGGGCGGGCCGCGGATGGGCTTGGCCGGGCCGCGCGGCTGGGCGTGGGAGGACGTGGCGACGCCTGCTGAGTTGGAGCGGGCGGTGGTGGCGCAGCCACTAGGGGCTTGCCAAGTGGCGAGAGGAGGCCGGGAGGCGCGGATTTGAAGGGAAAGGCGGCGAGCGCCCCGAGGTGGGAGGAGGCTGCGGGTTGGGTGGCGGAAAAAGAGGAGGAGGGGGTTAAGGTTTCCCAAAATGGAGATGTGGTGTCCATTTATAGCAGGGATGGCTAGGGTTTGGTTTTTGGGGGGTTTTTGGAGCCCTCCGATCTCGATCGGGCGGTTCCGGACGCGAGGGGGGGTTAGGTGGGCTGCAGGTTGGGTTGTGACGAGAGGGTCTCGACCGAGGGGAGAAATAGAAATGCAGCCCAAGAATCAAGCTTCCGGGGACCGAAACGTCCGACGAAGGTACCGCAATGGTACCGCTTATGTTTAACGGTTGGGCTATCAAACGGACTCCGAATGCGACGAAACTTGGCAGGCGGCCTGTCTACACTATAATAAGACCGCATGACAAGTTGCAACCCATTCCGAGAACATTATTATGCCACTTATAAAATAATATTTCGGAGGTGCAAGGGCGCCATGGAGTGTATCGGGGCTCGAACGGACAACGGAGAGAATCGGCGGAACACGACCGGATGCAAGTTTTGAAAAACATGCGGATGAAATGCTGATGATGCCATGAGACTAGATGCATAACAAGAACAAAATGCAAAACAATGACAAAAACCCAACCACGAAGGAAAAAATAAATCACATCTCCGGAAAGGGCAAGAGTCGGAGTTACGAATATGGAAAGTTGTACTCGGGGCGTTACAACACTCCACCACTACGAGAGGATCTCGTCCCGAGATCTAGGATGGCACCGGAGAAAAACGGAAGAGGAAGAGGTAAAACAAAGTTGCTTCTTTGACAAACGAATGAAACCAAAGAACCTTGAGAGGTTGAACAAAATGAAAGAAAGAAAACAATGAAGATGAAGAAAGTTGAAAACACTCTGTTAGAAAAAAAGGAACAAGGGATACGACGAAAACCAAGAGGTTTAGTGATAAGATAGATACTCAACCCACTCTGGTCAAAACTAGATGAGAGAGGAACAACTCGGGCAGCACTCCGATTGAACATGGAAGGAATAGAACATGAACTTTACAAGATGAGAGGATACTTGATGAGATCAACAAGACACTACCTCCAAACTATTGACAGAATTGCACAAGGGGTAAGAAAGATTTCAGACAGTGTCTCCGGTTGAGGAAAGAGGCAAAACCCGATAAGATGAGAAAACTTGAATGGATGATACAACACTCGGTTAAATGGATAATGCAAGAAAAAGAACATGATCTTTACAAAACGAGGTGATTGGTGAAGAGAGCAACATCACAATGCCTCCGGAAACAATGCATGATAGATAGAAAGTTGGAATGAATAGAACGAAGAATGAAACCAACATCTCCCACCATAAATGAATTTGAAAGAGCATCCTTACGAAGTAGGATTGAACGGAGTTGTTTGAAAAACAACAACGGTAAGGATAAGCTTGTAGTGGGCTTATGAAAACATCTCAAAAATTATGAGGTGAGCTTCGCCACCAACGGAAACAATTGATTGGATTGAGAGCAACACGGAGATGAAAACTTCTTTCATTGAGAGGATAGGAGGAAAACTTGGATCATTGATAAGCACCACAAATAGCAACATTCCTTCGGAAAGGCTTTAGGTGAAATCTAAACCAAGATAACACCAACGAATAAATTGTTGGGTTGAAAAGATCTCGTGAACGAAGAAAAATGATGGATTTAAATATCTCATTCTCGACAACTTGTGAATCAAGAAACACGAAGGAAATTGTCAAGAATGACATAACACCATCTCAAGAGATAAGGTAGAAAGAATTGCACTTTTGAATGCAAGATGAAGAATGCTTGAACTCCCAAAACAAAACATGTGTTGGAGCCATGTTTATATTGAAGTATGGCTTGACGGATCTTAACTCCGCGAGAAATCTTGATGAACAATTGAAGAATGAAACGAATCCTTGATGAACCATCATGTATAGCCTCCATGAAGAACTCCGTAAGAAAAGGATGATAAAAGAAAGAGAAGTTGCAAATACAAGGTGAAGCCTTGCAGTGATAAGATGAAGCTTTGAAATGATATAGCCGAGAAGAACTTGGAACTCCGGAAAGAAAAGATGAAGCAAATGAAATCAAGAATTTTGATGAACCTCCAAAATAAGGAATTGAATTTACTCGATGAAACAAGAATAAGAATTACATTATGCTGATCCTTCACCAATTAAATTGATGACAAGCAATGGATTAGGCATACTACTTATTCTCGTAGAAAGTATTAAGATAGATATGGCGCAAACTTGGGAAGGTCTTCAACGAACCACCGGTAGGATTGGAAAGAACGAATGAGTCTATATGATAACGAAGGAAGAGAACTCTTGAAGAAACCACCATAAGAATTGAAAATGAAAGTAGCAAAGGCACAATTCACCGGGAAGAATTGGAAAACGAATAAAGATGCTTGACAAAATTTAGATACATTAGAACGAAGAGATCATGAACTGATTAGAGGAAATTTCGACGATGCACCGGTGAGATTTGGAAAACCAGAGTTGAACGCTTGAATGAATAATTCGAGATGATGGGCTCAAGAATCAAACTGAAAAGACTCCTGAAATGCTCCGGTGGGTTAAAAGAATTCTCACAATCAAAACAATTATGAGGATGGCACGAAGCTAGAACCATGAATCTTGAAGAGAAAGAAGCGAGATTTAAGAGAAACTCTTCTTCGGTCTTCAAAATTCGAGAATGACGACGAGAAACACCATGAATTATTGAATCACTCCGGAATGAAAATTAGGAAGGTTGAACCAACAATGAAAATAATTTGGAAGATCTTGGAGAAAACCAAGACTGATGATAATTCCTTCTTACGACAAACAATGAAAAGAATTTGGGAATAGCTCCAGGAAAATAAAAGAGTCGTAAGATCCTCGAAAAGACACGTGGGTTAGGGCCCACTCAAAAGAACCACCGTTGAACAAATGTTTGAAATAGATATTGCACGGTAGAGTTAAATGGCTTGAATGAGATAGCATCCTCAAAAGAACTTGAGTGAATTGAGAATGGAAACTAGAATCTTCCGAGATATCTTCAACACTCCTAACAATTGAATAGCGAGAAGTGGATGATTAAGAGATGCACCGATGTGAGAAAGCATTTGAAATGATGAAAAGAATACGATCAACACCGAAAACTTGGCTTGAGTCCACCGGAGAAGAAAATTAGAATGGAACAATGATAAGGTTAAAGCTTCCTTAGCGTCTTCATGAGAAATCACCGGATAAAACATTAAAGGAAAAGAATGAAGAAACTTCACTCAATAAAAATGGATACTTGATTAAGAAATCTGGGTCCTTGAAGAAAAGGGGTGGAGGGCGGAAATCAAAACAACTTGGGTCGGATGAAACGAACACCGTTGAGAAAAAGCTTAGAATTGATCTTGCGAATGTTGGAATGATCGGATTCACTTGAAGAGAAGCACGCCCGGTTGGAAAAGGATTAACATGACAAGCTCGGTGATCAAGAAGGATTAGTATTCCCATAGCAATATGAGAACACCAATTAGGAAAGGTATGGAATCAACACTTGGCATTGAAGCAACTTGAATAACACAAAACGGAACAAAAACAAAGGATTTGGCTTGCGGTAAGTCAAACAAATACATATGATAGATCCCATATCGTATCATGTGTGTTGGAAAGATATCCTACGAGATACTTGAATTCCCACCTATAAACTCCCGAAACTTTACGGTTATGCAATCTGGTGTTGGGGATACAGGGACACAAAATATATCACCCAAACTAACAATACCTAGATCCATTTGTATCCATCCGTCAACACATAACCAAGAAATCCTCGGAAATCGTGGTACCTCGACCTTGAAAAACATCCGTTATACAAGTCATGGCAATACTCCACTTTTCGCCACAAAGATCGGGCTATCGTGGTTATCTCACCAACAACCGCACAAAAGAGATTTCGATGTCGGTAAAACTCGTATTCCAGAACTGCAACGATAAAATTGTGACGACAACACCTCGGAGCTCAACTCCCGGGACACCGCCACAACCCCTAAATGTCGAGGCACCAAGAACAATGTTCTCGTCACAAAACCATCGGAACGATTCCAAGATACCCGCGTGATCCTAAAAAAATTTTAGTGAAATTTGAGGAGAGAAAAGTCAAAAGTTCTACGTCAGGAGACCTCACCAGAGCGACGAAGGGACTGAGGAGTAAAAAGAATCCTACTCTCCGATATATATAATCCTAAGACTCAAAACATTTTCCATTCTAGACTCAACAACGCCAAGAAACAATCAAGTAGGGGGCTCCTAAGTCGGGAAGGCTCGATACCAACTTGTCACGCCTCGATGCGGCTATATCTCCCACGTGTCGAAGCACGACTTAGAGGCATAACCGCATTGAAAGCAATGTCGCAAGTGAGGTAATCTTCACACAACCCATGTAATACATAAGGGAAAAGAGATACATAGCTGGCTTACAATCGCCACTTCACACAATACATGAGTAAAACATTACATCATACAGATACAATCAAGGTCCGACTACGGAACCAAAATAAAAGAAGACTACCCCAAATGCTACACAGATCCCCGATCGTCCCCACTGGGCTCCACTACTGATCAACTGAAACGAAACAACACAAAGAACAAGATCTTCATCGAGCTCCTCCTTGAGCTCGGGTGCATCACCTGCACGGTCTCATCGGCACCTGCAAACTGGTTTTGGAAGCATCTGTGAGTCACGGGGACTCAGCAATCTCTCACCATGAGATCAAGACTATTTAAGCTTAAAGGTAGGACAAAGTAGTGAGGTGGAGCTGCAGCAAGCGACTAGCATATATGGTGGCTAACATACGCAAAAGAGAGCGAGAAGAGGAGGCAAAGCACGGTCGAACAACTATGATCAAGAAGTGATCCCGAAACTACTTACGCCAAGCATAACTCCAACACCGTGTTCACTTCCGGACTCCGCCGAAGAGACCATCACGGTTACACACGCGTTGGTGTATTTTAATTAAGATCAACTTCGGGTTTTCTACAACCGGACATTAACAAATTCCCATCTCGCCACATAACAAGGGCACGGCTTTCGAAAGTTCAAACCTGCAGGGGTGTCCCAACTTAGCCCATGATAAGCTCTCGCGATCAACGAAGGAATAGACCTTCTCCCGGAAGCCCGATCAGTCTCGGAATCCCGGCTACAAGACATTTCACGCAATAAAACAAGTCCAAAGAAACCGCCCGATGCTACCGACAATCCCGATAGGAGCTGCACATATCTCGTTCTCGTGGCAACACCGGATGAGACTAGCTACTTAGTAAAACCAAACCTCGGGTTGCCTCAAGGTGGCCTCAGCAGTAGTTTGGTTCGGGCCAAAGCACTTAGAGAAGCAATCGTCCGGGGGCTAAATAAAGATGACCCTCGAGAGAGCGACTCCCAAGGGAAAAGTAGGTGGTGGTGAGGCAAATGGTAAAACCAATGTTGGGCCTTCTTTGGAAAAGTCTTATTCAAAGCGAACTGTCAAGGGGGTCCCATAAATCACCCGACCGCGTTAGGGACGCAAAATTCGGGAACATAATACCGATATGACGGAAACTAGGGCGGCAAGAGTGGAACAAAACACTGTGCATAAGGCCGAGCCTTCCACCCTTTACCAAGTATATAGATGCATTAATTAAAATAAGATATAATGTGATATCCCAACAAGTAAACACGTTCCCACAAGGAACAACATCTCCGTGTTCCAACAAGGAACAAACTTCATCTTCACCGCAACTAACAACGCTATAAGAGGGCTGAGCAAAGCGGTAACATAGCCAAACAACGGTTTGCTAGGAAAGGATGGTTAGGGGCTTGACATGGCAACATGGGAGGCATGATATAGCAAGTGGTAGGCATCGTAGCATAGGCATAGCAAAAGAGCAAGCATCTAGCAAGCAAAGATAGAAGTGATTTCGAGGGTATGGTCATCTTGCCTGAAATCCCGCAAGGAAGAAGATCAAGTCCATGAAGAAGAACGAACGGAAGTAGTCGAACGAACCCTCACAATCTCAACATTACCGAAACCGAGAAGCAACACCGGAAAGAAACAAACAACATGATAAACACACAATCATAAACATGGCATGATGCACAAACAAATATGATGCATGTCCGGTTTAATGAGGCATGGCATGGCAATATGCACAAACAACACTACAGGTTAAGTGGAGCTCAATATGCAACGAGTTGCATATTGACAAAACACCACAACACTTATTTAGTTTGATCTCGGTTAGGTACACAACAATATTAAATGTTGTTAAACATGGCAAGAGGTGGAGCATAATTAAACTAGCTATTTAGGCAAGTTTAAATGAGGCCGGAAATAAGAAACAACAATTCCGGAAAATCCCCATAAGCAATATTTTAGATTCGGTACTGATCTGCCCTAAATACAATTTTAATGTTGTTAAACAGCAAAATAGAGTATACCATGATAATCTAGGCATTTTTCCACCCCATTTACATATAAAGAACATTTAATTCGAAGTTACGGTTATTTAGTTATGAAATAAATCATTTTAGCATGGCATATTAGCAAATTAATGCAAACATCAATTTAAACATTTTTAACATAGATGAAAGTGGCATATTATTAATCTACACAATTTTCTGAGCATATTACATATAAGGTTTGTTTAAATCCGATGCACGGTTAATTAATTATTACATGCATGAAATTGAGGGCAATCAGAAATATGCAGTTTCTGGATAATTAGCAAAAATCGCAAGACGGAAAAAAAATGCAACACGCCGAATCCGGCTAGCCCAACAGTGCATAGGGGGCTCGGGGAGGCACCTCACCATGGCCTTGGCCCGGTCGGTGAGGAAGGAGGCCGGAGGGTGGCGGACCGGACTGGGCCGAGGGAGGCCCACGCGGGTGCGGGGTTGGGCCACGAGGCCCACGTGGCGGCTGGGCGTCGTTCTCCTCCACGATCCGAGGGGGTCGAGGGAAGCAGGGGCGCGGCCCCGCCGAGTGGAAGGCGGCGGCGCGGGTCGCCGGAAGGAGGTCGGGCGGCGGAATCGGCAGATCCGGCCGGCCGGCCACGGATCCGCAACGACGACGGTGGGCGGAGCTCCGGAGGCACGGGTTCACACCCATGGCGACCTGCGAGGCGAGAGAGAGACGGAGGGAGAAGTTAGAGAGAGATTCGGGAGAAGGAAAGAGGGTGCGGGTCGCCGGAACTCATCTCCGGCGAGGGCGGGCGGCAGATGGCTTCGCCAGTAGGGCGGCGGCGAGCGCCCCGATCCCATCGGGATCGAGCGGGAGGGCGCGAGAGGTGGGAGGAGCGGGCGGTTTTGGTCGGCTGCAGGCAGCTGGGCCCGATCTGCCCGGGCGGGCTGCTGGATGGGCTCGGCCGGGCCGCGCGAAGTGGGCGCGGGGAGGACGTGGCGACGCCTGTTGGAGGGGAGCGGCGGGTGGCGGCGCAGCCACTAGGGGCTTGCCAAGTGGCGAGAGGAGGCTGGGAGGCGCCGGATTTGAAGGGGAAAGGCGTGAGCGGCCCCGAGGTGGGAGGAGGCGGCCGCGGGTTGGGTGGCGCGGAAAAAAAGAGGAGGAGGGGGGTTAAGGTTGCCCAAAATGGAGATGTGGTGTCCATTTATAGCAGGGATGGCTAGGGTTTGGTTTTTGGGGGGTTTTTGGAGCCCTCCGATCTCGATCGGGCGGTTCCGGACGCGAGGGGGGTTAGGTGGGCTGCAGGTTGGGTTGTGACGAGAGGGTCTGGACTGAGGGGAGAAATAGAAATGCAGCCCGGCAATCGCTTCCGGGACCGAAAACGTCCGGACGAAGGTACCGCAATGGTACCGCTTATGTTTAACGGTTGGGCTATCAAACGGACTCGAATGCGATTTAAACTTGGCAGCGGCCTGTCTACACTATAATAAGACCGCATGACAAGTTGCAACCCATTCCGAGAACATTATTATGCCACTTATAAAATAATATTTCGGAGGTGCATGCGCGAAAGTGTATCGGGGCTCGGAACGGACAACGGAGAGAATCGGCGGAACACGACCGGATGCAAGTTTTGAAAAACATGCGGATGAAATGCTGATGATGCCATGAGACTAGATGCATAACAAGAACAAAATGCAAAACAACAGACAAAAACCCAACCACGAAGGAAAAAATAAATCACATCTCCGGAAAGGGCAAGAGTCGGAGTTACGAATATGGAAAGTTGTATCCGGGGCGTTACACCGAAGCCCTCGCGCCCTTTAAACACAACATCCGAGATGAGTGGCTCGCCCGACACCTCGGCCAAGAAAAGCCGAAGTCCATGGCAGCCCTTACCGCACTCATGACCCTCTTTTGCGTGGGAGAAGATAGCTGGCTGGCTCATCAAAGCAATAGCACCAGCGACCTCGGCACTTCCAAAGCCAGGGATGGCAATGGAAAGCCACGACGCAATAAACACAAGCGTCGAAACAACAACCAAGATACCGAAGACATGGCGGTTAACGCCGGATTCAGTGGCTCCAAACCCAGTCAACGAAAGAGGCCATTCAAAGGAAACAGAGATGGTCCATCTAGTTTGGACAGAATATTCGACTGGCCTTGCCAGATTCATGGAAACCCCGATAAGCCTGCCAATCATACGAACATGAATTGTTGGGTCTTTAAACAGGCCGGCAAGCTCAACGCCGAACACAAGGGGAAGGGGCCGCCCAGCGAGGACGATGATGAAGAGCCTCATGAGTAACACTGTGGGAACGCAAGAAATTCCCCGAGGTCAAAACAGTGAACATGATCTATGTCACTTGTATCCCCAAGCGGGAGCGCAAGCGCACGTTAAGGGACGTCTATGCCTTAGAGCCAGTTGCCCCAAAGTTTAATCCGTGGTCAGCCTCTCCGATCACCTTCGACCGTAGAGACCATCTAACCAGTATCCATCATGGGGGTTCGGCTGCATTGGTCCTCGATCCTATTATCAACGGATTCCACCTCATGCGAGTCCTCATGGACGGCGGCAGCAGTCTCAATCTGCTTTATCAGGACACCATCCGTAAAATGGCCATTGATCCATCAAGAATCAAGCCCATTAAAACCACCTTTAAAGGGGTAATACCTGGCGTAGAAGCCTATTGCATAGGATCCATAACGTTGGAAGTGGTCTTCGACTCACTGGATAACTTCTGGAGCGAAGACTTGATCTTTGACATTGTCCCGTTCCAAAGTGGCTATCACACACTACTAGGGTGAACTGCTTTCGCCCATTTCAATGCATTCCCGCACTATGCTTATCTTAAGCTTAAGATGCCTGGACCACGTGGCGTTATAATAGTCAATGGAAACATGGAGCGCTCCCTCCCTACAGAGGAGCATACCGCGGCCCTCGCGGCCGAGGTGCAGGATGGCCTCGCTAAGCCGAAGACCACACCGGCAGTCAAGCCCTCGGACACTGTTAAACGAGTCCGATCTACCTTGCAGAACAAAAGTCTGGCTCATATAGAGCTAGATTAGCAATTCGGCCTCCGCCAATACCCCAGCCTGAAAGCGGCGTACGTACCGCGCATGCATAACTATGCGTTAAAAATACCATGGGCAAGGACAGAGGCATACTAAACATAGGGTCCATGATACGGCTTGACCCTATCCGGACCTACATACTGCGCCTCCTTTTTTGTCTTGTTTTCATTTTTTCAGGTTCTTTACAAACCTGCATCAATTTCCGGAGTTAGCAAGGGTCCCCTCCTAGGCCCCTTATACATACTTTCTCGTCGGTCCTTTCAAAGGATCCTACACCAAGGTGAAAAGCGGCGCAGACGTGCAGCAGAACATCCAAAGGATCTTCTAGATCATCTTTTCAAATCTAGGACCTGTATACAACTTTCCCTTGTTCTCGGCATGTAAAATAGCCGTGATGCTTATTGCATCTTTTGTAAAAATACGTTTTGACATACCAATCAGATTATAATGGAAATAGCTTCGCCCAGCCTTGCTTGGCATTGGCACTTTTTCTATTTTCCCACTTTACGTTCAAGTTGGCATATACACCTTGGTACGACTTAAATCACCAGGCACCCTATTCAAGCCATCTACATATCTTCAACGATAGAAAGTTCGAATACTTTTAGAGTATACTTTGGCGTCCCGAATACTGCATTATATGCATCGGCTCCGAATTACGTCTTTGGTGAATAGTTGGGTTGCCCGGCTCCTGTGCTTGCCACCTTACGTTCCGTTTTTCAGCTAAGGTAGCAAAGGGAGAACTACTGCGATCATGTTTCCGGCTAGCCTGGTCAAACACCTCAATAGAGAAAGCCAAAAACTGACTGTCGTGATGCAGCAAGAGTTGGTCAGCAATTCGGTGACTTATTAAATCTCTAGCGATTTCTCCCGTATTACACGAATGGCTGGTTGTGTTTAGTCATGCGTCTAAAGGCATCTATGTTTGGTAGCCGCATACGCACTAGGGGCTATCTTACAACCCCATTGTAAAACTCCTACGGCTAAATGAGAGTGGTAAAGCCACATTTTCTGACTGCCTCGTGCGCCACACTAACACCTCCTTTACGGACCAAGACGTTGGGTCAAGAGTGATTATGTGCTATCCCGGACACCCCCATACTACCTACGTGGGGGCTGAAGCCGACGACTGGCAAACTCTCAAATATATAAACGGCCGCACATGAGGAGAAATAATTCAATGATAACAGGCATAAATATATTACAAAGGCCTTGCTTTATAAATACAATGTGTGTGTAGCTCGGATACAGTCGCTTGGACACAACTACTCGAACATAATATCCTTTGAGCATTGGCCCTCTATCAAACGGGCTCCCTCGAAGTAGCGCCCCGTCTTGCGGTGAGCCTTGTCGCCGGGTGGACCTTAAACGGCTACGCTGCTGGCCTTCATCTTGGCCCAGTGCATTTTGACATGGGCAAAGGCCATTCGCGCACCCTCAATGCATACCGAGAGCTTCACTGCCCCTATTCGGGGCAAGGCGTCGCCTAGTCGCTTGACTAGGCTGAAGTAGCTACTCGGAATGGGCCCGACGGGCCATAACCGGACTATGATGTCCTGCATGACCAAACATGACATCATGTGCAGCTTCGCCAGCTGCATCATCTGATTGTTCAGCAGCGCTGGCCGCCCCGGCGCCAAATACTGCGACCAGAATAGCTTCTCCATCGTGTTCCCGTCTTGGGCCCGGAAATATTGGGCAACATCAGCAGCACTCCTCGGGAGATCCGCAAAAGCGTCTAGAGCACTTCACAGTCGATTTAGCAAAGCATATCTTCGACCGCCGAATATACTCTGTAAAAGAAAAGGCTTACCAGCCGCTATCTGTCCGGCTTGCTTGATCTCCTCGAGAGCAGCCCGAGACTCGGACCGTGCCTCCTTCACAGCCTGAAGAGCCTTGGTGAGATCGACCGCTTGGGCCTTGTTCATTTGGTGGCGGCCTCCTGGAGCGCTTGCTCTTATTTGGTCAGCGTCGCCTCATACTTAAGGCGGGAGGCCTTTTCGGCCTCCACATCCTTAGCCGCCTTGTTTGTGGCTGCTTTGCTTAGCCTCGCCTCCTCCTTGGCTTCAGCAAGAGCACTCTTGAGGGCCTCGACCTCGGTCGCGTTGCCTACAAACAATAATAGTTACGCATGAGCTTAAAAACTCCGAGTTTGCATTATACAGGCTTGTACGTGGTCTTTTAAAAGCATACCTTGGGCCTCATCGAACCGCTTGTTAATACGGTCGATCTCATCATCAGCCAGCTTTAGTTTCCGCTGGAGTTCGGAAACTTCCGCGTTCTTGGCCGAAGCTGCTAGAAGTGAAGCCAGTTCACCAAAATAGACAAGTACGTTACCTCTGGGATATTCGACCCTATGTCCGGCCATTTCTTCAAAAGGCCGAACAGAGTCTTCGGGGCTACTATCTATACACATGCATATGATTATACAGGCAAAAGCGACCATAGATATTACATCACATACCTCAAAACCTATTAATAGGCTAGTGAACGCTTCATTCAGTCCACTTATGGCGGACTGAACCTTTTCAACAACCGTACCCATCAGGGCACGGTGTTCATCCATGATGGAAGCACGACGAAGTGCTTCCCTCAATGTACCCGACGCCTCCGGATCACTACAAAAAAAGACACATCCGTGACATTTTGGGCCGAACAAATTATTTTCTATCATACCTATGACACTTCTATGACGATAATTGTGACAAAACCCGGTATCATCATAGATGTGGTGGGCTCCTACTTCTATGACAAAAAATCATGATGAAAATGGTCTTTTTCGTCACAGGCGGGCCGGAGACGCAGCTGCATGACATTCTTTGGGCCGTCCATGACGGAAAAAACCGTGGTAGAAGCGAGGGCGAGGAAAATATCGGGGTGTTCCCGGTTACGGTGGGTGGTCGGGGCCGAGTGATGCATGTTTCTCTCGTACACACACGCGTGTGGGTGCGAGGCGTTGGGCTCTAACTGAACCCGAGCGAGGCGTTGGGCTCTAACTGAACCCGAGCGAAAGGACAGACCGCAGTTACGCTACATCGAACCCGAGCGATCGATCGATGGTCGTTAATCGAACCCGATCGAGCGATTCCGCTCTGCCATCACGCTAATCAAGCCGATCGATGCTGCCTTTGGATGAACAAAGGAGCGTTCTTTGGGGGTTTGGATGAACAGTTCCCGGTGAGGGTGGATGAACAGGACCCCGTGGTGTTACCTCTGGATGAACAGGACCTCGATCGATCGAGCCGGTTGGGGCTGGATGAACAGGACCCCGTGGAGGGCTGGATGAACGGGACCACCCCGTGGAGGGATGGATGAACAGTAGACGGTGGAGGGCTGGATGAGCGATGGCAGAGTGGAGGGGTGGTTGAACAGAGCCCGTGGAGAGGGCTGGTTGAACAGTAGCCGGTGGAGTAGCGCGCGGTGGAGGCTAGATGAACAGGAGCCCGTGGATGAACAGTCTCAGGTGGAGGCTGGAGGAGGTCGACGGTGGATGAACAGTAGCCCATGGAGGTTTGAGGGGGTCGATGATGGAGATGAATAGTATCCCGTGGAGTCCTGTTTTGCGGTACGCCACACCCCTCCCAATGAACAGGACCCCTGTTTCGACCGTAGCGCTCCAACACAAGTCCGTTTCCTCCATTTTGCGGTACACCACACCCCTCCCGATCAACAGGACCCCCATTTCGACCGTACGAGGTCCGTTTCCTCCGTTTTGCAGTACGCCAGACCCCTCCCGATGAACAGGATCCCGTTTTGAACGTGGCCGGTCGAACACAAGGTTGTTTCCTCCGTTCTGCGGTACGTCGGGCCTCGTTTACAATGGTTGTTCCGTCCAAGCCAGTTGGCTCCCACGCGTTCCATTGCCTCCTGATGAACACGACGCATTCCGTTGCCTCCCCGTGAACACAACGACGACGCAGTTTCTCCGTTCCGACCCAACCATGTACACGAGCCCTGGCCATACGTATGCGTGATTAGGCGTTAGAGACCCCGCCCGTATGTACGTACGTGGCCATATTTTCTTTCTTGCACACCGGCCGCTGTACGTACGTGTACATGCTATGTGTGTGCCTCTACATTGACCAGTATGTACGTACACGTTCGCGACCAGAATGACAACGCTACGTACGCTTCGACCAGGTGGGTCCCGACTGTCAGGCACTTCCTTGCGTGCGAAGATGTAGCTGGTGGGTCCCAGCAGTCAGGGGGGCGAATCGTTTTTTTTTGCCCGGACGCACTTCCTTGCATGTGAAGATGTAGCTGGTGGGTCCCAGCAGTCAAGGGGAAACGTTTTTTCGTGAAATACGGTGGCCCATCCGGTGGGTCCCCGCTATCAGGTGGAGGAATAATTATTTTGCACGTAATAAGGAGGCACTTCCTTGCTGCGGTTGTGGACCCAGCTGCCAGCCTCTCCACGTATAGTCCACGTCCGATGGAAGTCGTTCCTTGACCACGTTGACCACGCCGCGCCGAGAGCACCAGGGCGGTGGACGAAGGCGAGACCTAGGAAGGGGACGAAGCAGAGCCAGGGAAGACGCAGCAGTGCATGCCCACACGTAGAGGAGTATGAGGGTTCACTGGTTCGCTACGGTGTGAGGCTGTCGTCGCCACAGAATAACATGGGGTGTGGGTGAGTAGAGGGATGGCCTAGCCAGCGGTGGGAGTAGTAGGGGGCGGTGAGGCCTCCGCGGCATCACAGCCGGCCATGGGAGGTAGGAGCATGAGGCACGACCGGCACTGGTTTGGGCGGCTGGAGCAAGAAGACCAGAGGTTGAAGAAGCACTACGGCCATTGGATGGACATCGTATGGTCACTTGAGCTAGAATCGTGCATATTGATTAAGTTGACAAAGCCCTCCGTCCACGTCAACTTAGTAGGCCCACAAGTCAGCCTCCCACTATATTGGGTCCCATCTAGCAGGGGGTATTCTTTTTTTTGTGCATAATAAGGAGGCACTTCCTTGCGTGCGAAGATATAGCTGGTAGGTCCAAGCTGTCAGTGGCGGTAACATTTTTTTCGCGAAATACAGAGGCCCTTTCGGTGGGTCCCAGATGTCAGGTGGAGGAATCATTATTTTGCACGTAATAAGGAGGCATTTCCTTGCGTGCGGTCGTGGACCCACTGTCGACCTCTCCACGCATGATCCACTTCAGATGCATGTCGGTTGTTTACCACATTGACCAGGCAGCGCCGAGAGCACCAGGGCGGTGGACGACGGCGAGGCCTAGGAAGGAACGACACGGAGCTGTGGAAGACTCGGCGATTGTTTCCCACGCGAAGGTGAGTAATGACTGTTCTGAGGTTTACTTGGTCTGTCTGCCGTGCCTGAGAATAACAATGGTATGGGTGAGTAGAGGGATGGCTAGGCCAGCGATGGGAGTACGGTGGGCGGTGAGGCTGCACGGCAAAGATAGCCGGCCGCAGGGGAGGAGGGAGCAGGCAGTCCCGCGGTGCTTGTTTGAGCGGTGAAGCGGAAGAGCAGAGATTGAAGAAGACGACGGCCGTTGGATGGACATCCAACGATCCGCTGCAATGCATCAACCTATTTTTAGGAAAGCCTAAAATCTGTGGAAAAGCGACATACAGCCCATCTGCCATTATTTCTAATAATTTACAGCCCATTTGCTAATTCTTAAGGTTTCTTTTGGAGCCCATATGCTTTTTGTTAGCATTACAACCCATATTGTGGCCACGGTTAAAAAATTATATGAAATTTTGCATATTTCGGTGCGGTCCGAACTGTTTTTAATCCTGAAATTTCGAGTCACATTCAAACTGATTTTAAAAATAAATGTATCAATATAAAATCCAACAAATAGTACACGCATAAAAATCAATGCAATTTAAAATCTTGAAATGAAAAAAATAAATTTGAAACTAATTGTCGGTTTGATGTGTTTTAAAAATGTACAACCCATTTCTCATTACTGATAGGCCATTTTCTCGGCCAGCCGAATGAAGTTCTCCTCATCTTGAAAGATTTGCAGCCCAACAGGCCTGACAAAGCGACTTACTTGGCAAATCATAAAAAAACTGGGTTGTGGCAGTGGACCCAGCTGTCAGCCTCTCCACGTATAGTACTCTTTCGATGGAAGTCGGTCGTTGACCACATTGACCATGTCGCGCCAAGAGCACCAAGGCGGTGGACGACGGTGAGGCCTAGGAAGGGGACGACGCGGAGCCGGGGAAGACGCGGCAGTGGATGCCCACGCGGAGAGGAGTACGAGGGTTCACTGGTTCGGCTGCGGTGTGAGGCTGCCGTCGCCGCAGAATAACAGGGGGTGTGGGTGAGTGGAGGGATGGCCTGGCCAGCGATGGGAGTAATATGGGGGCGGTGAGGCCTTCGCGGCAGCACAGCCGGCCACGGGAGGCAGGAGCAGGCGACACGACCGGCGTTGCTTTGGGTGGCTGGAGCAAGAAGACCAGAGGTTGAAGAAGCACTTCGGCCATTGGATGAACATCGTACGGTAACTGGAGCTAGAATCGTTCATATTGACTAATTTGACAAAGCCCTCCATCCCTGTCAACTTGGTAGGCCCACAAGTCAACCTCCCACCATGCTGGGTTCCAGCTGCCAGGGGGAGTATTTATTTTTTTGTGCGTAATAAGGAGGCACCTCATTGCGTGCGAAAATAGCTGGTTGGTCCGACCAGTCAGCGGGGGGCATGTTTTTTTCGCGAAATACAGAGGCCCTTCCGGTGGGTCCCAGATGTCAGGTGGAGGAATCAAAGACTTGAGAAGGCATACAGAACAAGCTAGTGTACCAGTAAAGAGATGTTGCTGAGTTTTAGAAATAAGAGAGACATGCTCATGTAGCTGGTTCGAATCCAAACCTATACTATGGCTATATATGGTGCTATGCTACTCTGCAAGTAATGAAATTGACATATCCAACGTTCGCTTCTCCTCTTCTCTACTTACTCTGACTAGCATCAGAAGCTCTGGCCACATCAACCATGGCCGCTGGCTGCTCGTCCACCTGCTCTTTAGCAGGCAAAAACGAAATATGCGCCAAGTCGCCACCCGTACCATCGCCTGTGGGTCTCATCACACCCCCGCTGGCACGTGCACCGCAGCCGGTTGCTCATCACAACCCGCTTCCGTTGGTGTGGTGCCACTGCAGCAAATCACGCAGAGTCATCCGTCGCTTCTTAACCACAATCCTCAACCCTGGCCGAGTCTTCTACAAATGCCTGAATCATGGGGTAATAATATGTTTAAGTGTTGTTCTGCTGCTTTCAGTTGCTGATTTTTTTAATAGTTTGGTTGAAGATCTTCCAATGCAGAAAAGGGAAGATTCGTGTGACTTGTATTTCTGGGAAGTTGCTGATGTGGGGGAGTGCAACTACACTGATTATTTGGTTAGCCGAGGAATCCCAATACCAGCAGGTTGGGTTGTTGGACAAGGAACTGAAGGAACGACAGAAGAGGAAGATGCAGAGCAGAAGGTTAAAGATGCAGTTCCTCTGATCATGGCCAAGCAATAGCTACTGAACGGCCTTGACAGCAATAAGGAGATGAAAGAGCTTCTGAAGATAATGGGCAAAATCGATGTGCTCTGTAGGATGATTGTCTCTTTATTTGCAGTGTATGTGGCACTCGTGATGTATTCAGTGGCCCTGCCGGGTCAGCTTTGTCCCGTTCGAAGATGTCAAGCAAATTGCAGTCCAACAGCAAACTATGTCATCAAATACAAGTTTCAGCGCAAAATAGGAGTACAACTAAACAACAATGTCATCATGTTTTAGTCGTCATACAATCACCAAACAAAAATCAACATACATAATAAGTGATGTTCTCACAGCAAAATACTAAACAACAAGTTCATCAGGTTTCAGTTGTCACAGCAAACACAATTTCACATAGTAGATAAAAAACGTCTTCTGACAGGCAAATGTGTAGCAGGCTCGGTGTAGTGTTGTGAACATCTAATGATTTCTATTAATGGAAATCAGGGGGTATCCCCTTTTGCTCATAAATAAATAAATAGTAGAGTCCCTTTTGGTAATAAATAAATAAATAAATTAGCAGAGGCCCTGTCGGGTCAGCTTTATTCTCATTCGAAGACGTCGAGCAAATTATAGTCCAACAGCAAACTATGTCATCAAATTCAAGTTTGACAGCCAAATATGAGTACAACTAAACAACAATGTCATCATGTTTTAGTCGTCATACAATCACCAAACACATGTCAGTATACATAACAAGTGATGTTCTCACACGAAAATACTAAACAACATGTTCATCAGGTTTCAGTTGTCATAGCAAGCACAATTTACATAGAAGATAAAAAAACATCTTCTGACAAGCAAATACGACAAAAGCAATGTAATCATCATCCGCAGCAGCATCATCACATCTTCGCCATGTGTATCAGTCTGAATCGTAATTCCCCAAGGTGTCATCTTCTTCTTCGTCCTCAACGTCCTCGAATAATGTTGGCTTCTTCTTGATCAACTCTTGTATGTCCAGAGGACGACAGGCAATCTTTTCGCCGGCATCATTGACGTGACGGTTCTCAAAGATATTAGGAACATCTGTGTTATCTTGTACATCAGGAGTAGTGTAAGCATCATCTTGTTGTGCAACTTCATTAAACGAATTCCTCTGCTCAAACCTTTGCAATACTCTCCACCATCGCTACGTGCAAATGTGTCTTCCAAGAAAAATATCTGTTGTTTGATTTGCCAAAATAAAAGGCTCGTTGGTCCGGTACACCGCCTTGACATTGATGGATTTGAAATAATCATCAGCTTCGGGTTTTGCGATCTGGAAAACAGGTTATACCAACGACAAAGACAATGTAACCACACACCGATGATCCTTGAAATCGAGATATATCGCGAATGAACAATGTCCGTTATGTTAGCATACATTTCAGTTGTCTCTTTGTTGTACGTATCTGTGCTCATGATGGCACTGTTTTTTGTCTTCCTGCCTTCGTCTCGTGCAAGGGTGTTGTAGCGCACATCTCCAACAACGCTCGGTTCAAGGCCGGAACAAAGACGACGAGGTCGCCTCTGCTCATGAAAGCAAAGGATAGTTTTTCTTTATGTTGTTGTTTTTATGGATCTTTTGCTGTGTAAAAACATATATTTTTATGCAAGTCGCCTGACTTGGGTCAGTCTACCATTTCAGGCGGTTGGATGAATATCCTACGTCTTCTAACCCTTCTCCCTCACCTCTTCTTCTTCCCCAATAGACCACCGCACGGGCCGTACGGATACTCCCCAACATGCGGTTGGATAAACATACTCTATGAATGAAAATTATGTGTCAGCGGTAGGATGGCTGAGTTTGGTTTGTTCACATGCGACAACACGTGTCAGTGAGGGTGCGTTCCCTTGGTTGGGTTTGCAGCATGCAGGAGCGACTGTGTGAGGGTGCGGTGCGACCGCGGCGTGCAGGAGCGACCGTGTGAGGGTGCGGTGCGACCGCGACAGCCGTGCGCAAGTGTACCTCCTTTTCATTTTGAAAACTTTAGGCAAGATTGGAAAAATGTGTGGCGAAGTATTGCAATGCAAGGCCTAGACCCAAACAGGATAAGTACGTACTACATACTAGGAGTACTAGTGTTAAAAAAGAAAGGCGGGGTTTTCCTTTGCGGGATTAATCAATACATATCCTCGTTTCACGTGTCAATTAATGTGTATTTTTTTCTCCAAAGCCCAAAGAGCTAACCATCTCACTCATCATCGCTTGATTAATGCAACACCATGCAAACCAACCTTCTCACTTCCGCATGCATGTAGGGGATATTAATGTCCTTGGTTGCTAGTACGAGGCAAACCCCATCAATTTTGCCTCAATTAGTGTTAGTGGCCTTTTGCATATTGTAATTTTGATATACTGGCCTTGTGTACAAAAAAATGGAGGTAGTAACTATATTTGACTTCCTTCCCCATTGCGGTGACGTCGATTTATATCTCGACTGCTGTGGTTTGGCGGCGCGATCGATGGAGAACATCGAGTGAGGGAGACCACGGTAAGTCGCTCGCAAGTGCCGCACCGCAGTTTACACAACCGCCTTTATTTGCATCCAGGAAGTCCGTTGAACCAAAGGACGCGTAAATGTACTAGTACTACTCGTACACAATAGCGTCGTCCGTCCAGCTTAGTGTGGTGAGATGGTTTCTCGAAGAAGACGATGGAGAAGCGGAGTCAGCGAAGAGTGAAATGATGGTTGCTTCGTCCATGCTTTGTGATTTGACGCCTCACTGCTTTGTGATTTGTTATAGAAGGGACAGGGGAGTAGACTCTGTGCTCTATACTGTACATGCATATAAGCACGGGAGAAAGAGGAGAGATGTTGCATTTTTCTATTCCTTCAATCAATCAATCAGGGAGCTTCGGTTTCATCCTTTTGGCTTTGGCAACACCGTCCATAATGGTTCCCATGATGCCAAAAGCTATTTTCACATTTGGCTACACATTGTGGATGCCCTTAACCGTACCACTTGGTTTTGCTCCTGTGTGCTATCTATACAAATCTCAATTATAT
Organism: Aegilops bicornis; assembly: GCA_021605145.1. Lineage (NCBI taxonomy): Eukaryota > Viridiplantae > Streptophyta > Magnoliopsida > Poales > Poaceae > Aegilops > Aegilops bicornis. The sequence continues at coordinate 288,503,704 of CM038674.1, read as the reverse complement.
TGATCTAAAAAATTATAGAATCAAGATTAGTAAAAAGGAGGTGATTTTGCCACGCGGATGGCGGGGGAGGTTTCTTATTTTTAGAGGACGTTGTCCTGACGGTTTGCTAACATGCGGTCCCACGTGCCAGTGCTTTACCAAGCCGATCCGCGTCCCACATGAGGCAGAACAACGACAGAAGCAATACGTGGTTAACTTGAAGAAGATGAGGGAGAAGTGGATTCAGCAACAAGTAAAATGATGGTTGCTTCATCCCTCCAACTTCTTTTTTTAGCATTATTACTTCGTCCCTCCAACTTAACTGCGGGAAAGGTGCAGCGACGCCTCATTGCTCATTACTACGCCGGCGCCATGACTGGGTGCTTCACCCCGGCAGCTCTGCACTGTATTCCGGTATGGCACATGGACCCAGTAGCTTGATGTCCCACATGTCGGTGAATGGGACTAGAAGATTTATGAAAGCGAGCGCTCCACTCTTACGACGGAGGAGTACACGACACGACGGCCCAGTGAACTATCACTTGTACTATATAGTACTATAGTTTTGCTGTTTCGCACGATCCATCGATACAAACCCGATAAAACAGGAAAGGCCGGGATTTTTCATGCCGGTATTCGACAATCGCCATACATTTCAAAGGCAATTTTAATGTATGCAAACTGAATAATTAAGTAACAATATGATATCTAGTAAAACTAAAAACACATATGATTTATTGTGTTAGAGTGTAGTAGTAGTGCTGTATTTCATAGTTGTTATATGTAACATGCGAGAACGTGTAGAGATGTAGGTTTGGAGGGCCTACAGAGAGAAAAGCGTAAGACGTTCACCGAACTTCAGAATAAGCTGATTACGGTTACTATATACGTTTTGCGGTGATTATACGGTCACTTGCTCATGGTTCAGCATCGGATTGCACTCGCTGACCGCCAAATAGTCTGCGTGGCACCATGTTGACTAGTTAAATTGACCATGGTCCTTGTGGGTCCCACCTGTCAGTTCGCATAGGGAAAAGGTCAGATAAACACAAATTTACGCAGGAGCGACAAGACTCCAACCCGTGTATGTGTCTGTCAGGGCCTGATGTGTGCACATGCACGTGTAGGTTGAGCACTTGAGCGTGAGAGAGTGTGTTGGTCGTGTGGTGTACTTGTGTGTGCATGCATGCGTGCGTGTGTGCGTGTGAGTGTTGCGTGCGTGCGTGGCTGCGTGTGTACGTGTGAGTGTTGCGTGCATGTGTGGGTGCATGTGTTCATGTGAGTGTTGCATGCATGCAGTTTGTGTGCATGCGTGTGTGTGTGTGTATAATCACCACACCAGCTCCTGTGTGTTAAAACAGATGGCTCAGCATACCAATACAAGGCCACCTTGTCCGCTGTGCCTGCGGTCATGACTTTGAACAACCGTCCAATATTTTTTTGTCGTTTGTTTTCATTCTTACTAGCAAGATGCCCGTGTGTTGCATGTAACATCAAGATGCATTTGTATGACTAGTTTATCTTGTGAGAGAAAAGGATGAATGAGGGAAGGCCTTATTTGCAAATGTGGAGAGGTGTGTGGGTGCCTTTTTGCAAAATTGTCCTAGTTTCTTTCCTATCCGTCAGATATAAATCGGACGTCCTATATTGCAGGATGGCAGGCACACCATCATCACCAACTCTGTTTTTTATGGGAGTGTATTTTATATTTTATTAGAGTGTAGATGTAGATTAGATACAAGCCGACAGGTGGGCCCGATGGTAGTGAGATAATGTCATGCAACACTACAGGTGCCACGGTGGAGCGTTTAGCTGGTCAACTAGTCGTGTCTTGAGCAAATACAGAGTCGTACGGTGAGCCCGTGACTGTATCATAACCACAAAACATAAATGGTGACCGTAATGAGTGGATTCTGAAGTCCAATGTATGTATCATGCTTTCGCTTCAAATACAATGATCGTCACCGTATATATCGCGAGAGAAAGATGAAACATGTGTGAATGTGCTGGGAGCTTACTTTTAGAGGACCTGGAGATAGTTTGTGTGCGTACGTGAAAGGGGCGTAGAGGGGAGGTATGCGATGGAGAGATATATGCTCTTCGTTTCTCTTTATTATGACTAACTTTATATATAATATAAAAATATACAAATTCACGATGCGGAATAAATATCATTGTGGGCACCATGCAATGCAAATTAGCGTTCATACTCCTCCATATAACTTTGTAATGTTGTATATATGTAGAAATTCTAAAATATTTTTTGGCCACACTTTATTCAAAAGGAATGTTGTATGCGAAATAAACGTGAAGAAAGGGCTTTTTAGATCAATGGGGTACGTGATGTAACATGTGTGAATCAGAAGTTGATGCATTTAAGTGGGCCTAGAGAGGTATGTGTGTGTATTACGATTCGAGAGAGGCATGGATAGAGGGGCCATGGGGGCTGTGGGAGAGATAGCACGAGAAATGAGAGTGGTCTAGAGAGAGAGAGACGAATATGACGTCACAGAGAGAGATTCCCTTGAGTGTGTATATGCAAGGGGGAGTGGATAGAGGCACCAGGAGAATATTTTTTCTGTGTGTGGTGTCTGTGTTGGTATGTGTGGGTGTGAGAAGATAACGAGATGTGGTGGCAGAGGGTGTGTCACCGCGTGAGGTCTGGTGGGTCGAGGTGAGGCCCTTCATTCGGTTCCGTCCTACGCCACATTGGTCGGCCCATGACGCATTTAGGGAGACCCAAGGATGACTAGTCGTACAAGACAAAGATAGCATAATTGTGAAGGACTCTGTGTCCGCTAACAAAGTCGGCTAGGATTTGTAACCCTAGGTTCTCGGACTAAGGTAACCCCGTTATCTCTGATATTACTATTCATCCAACCTAACTTTAAGGGGCATCCTACAGAATGCTCTGCTAGAATCATATTCGTCGATTTGGAAGAGAGGTGTGAGATAATGCGTGAGAGACAGGCCTAAAGATAATGTGCGTACAGGAGACACGTAGGCAGGTCTATGTATATAGAAAGGGTCGATGGGGATTGTGTGTGTGTATGCTTGCGAGAGGAAGAGTGCTTGTGATAAAGGTTAGTGAAAACAGTCGTAAATGGTTACGAGAGGGAGGGAGGGTTATATCATAAGCATGTGTGCGAGAAAGACACTTCGGGAGAGAGTGTGTGAGCATGTGTGAGAGACCACCGATGGAGAGTGAAACTACACGTAAAAGACTGACGTATAAATTGATTAAAGATATAAATTGTATCCAAATATTAGGATGGGATCATGATATTTGCAGTCGGCGTAAGGAACGGTCATTGATCCATCATACATCTAGATTCTATCGAATTTGAGCATGTCTATGTTATTATTCGACACAATTGATCCACATAGTTAGTATTTTGAACTCCAGACAATGCAACGCCTTAGCAATCGAATATAAACATGAGTATAGTTCATGTTGTGTGTGTAAAGCACATTATACATACGAAAGTTACACAATGGACATTTATAAATAGCTACCTATGAACTAGCATACATTTGAATTCAACTTAAGGTGGTTTAAAAAATCGAATTCAACATGAAGTCCATTCAATTATTTGAATCTGATATCATGGCATTTGTAAATCATACCTAAATTATGGGGGCACCAATCTTTGCTCTGATTTTGTACATAATAGCATATGTAGTCGTGTACAAAATAGATTCGAATTTAGCTCCTCCATTCCAAAATAATCGTAGTTATAGGATTTTCAAGTTTCAAAATTTCAAAAAGAAGCGGATAATTTAATGAGGTTTTCAAACATACAAGGTCAAATTTAATGTTGTCTATTTAGGTCAATCCTCAAAGTTCAAGAGTACTCTAAACGTGAATGCTTGTGTTTCAAAATTTCGAACGGTTAAGCCAAAAGAGCCTCTACTCGCCTCAAACAGCGTGAGAGCAATGTTTGGTAGTACAAGGAAATTATTTTTCTAATAACTCCGACCCGTGAAACCTACCGCCCGACGTCCAAAGGTCTAAACCGGGTAGGTTTGTAGCTTCATCTAGACGCCACGCAACCGCCTCAAAAAACATTCATACACAATGGCCGCCCTAAGCACACATGCTGTGGCCGAAATCGCTTCCGCCCACTATTTGGGACACCTGATTACCATCCTACCGCCGACCAAGATGGGTCCAAAATTTAAGAGGGGGCAAGTTTGTACTTTCCCCAAATTTCAAACAAGCGCGTCCCATCTTCTGCTCAAAAGCCAAAACAAGCATGTCCTGCATCAAACATGGTTCTCCCCTCCCCACCCCCCCGCCCACCCGTACGATTCCCCATTCGTACTCCATGGGCGCAAAAACTACCTCTCCACTAGCCGCAAAACCCCGGCGTCCTCCATCCGCCACCCCATCCCACCCATCAACGCCGCCCTCCTCCATCACGTTGGAGCCGATACCCCGACGTCGTCGTCCACCACAACCTCAACCGCAACGCCCTCCATGGCTAGTAGTTGAAGCCGTGGCCGAGCCGTCCGTACCCGAGCCAGTTCAACCATGCTGTCCTACGCCTCACCGATGTCGCTCCAACTTCGCCACCCTCCACCGCACCGGAGTTGTTCCTGCTATGCCGTCCTTCGCCGCCTCGGATCTGCTTCCCCTCCGCTGATATACGGCCCCGGCAACACAGTCAAAAATTTGGCCATGGTTTTGTCCAAGGATCCACGGTTCTCCAAAACATCAGTTCCCCCGGGAGAAAAAATAAGATCGCCACGACATATGGAGGAGACCACACTGGCAACCGATAAGGGTACTCCTCTTCCCTTATTCATGCAAATCTTACGTGTCTGCTTGCACGGTATTCATCCCACATAAGATAATAGTTGACCGCTTCTTCTTGATACTAGATGTTCCTAGTAACTCGCGATGCACAAGGTTTCTCCTCATATACTATTTCACCTTAGCTAGAGGTCCTTCGCCCCCCTGAATTTCAATTCCTAGCCAGTTGATTCCCAATTAACGGAAGCATTCCCCAGCGTAACAGGCGCTAGTCCACCTATTACGCCGGGGAAGCAGCGCTCGGTGTTTATCTTAGGGGCGTGTGGGGCCTAGAGCTACTGGCGCCCAATCTAGAGGTCGGCCGGGATTAAAGGGATGGCCTGGGGGCGCTGCCAAGCACGGCGGTGGTGTGAGGTCGAGGGGAGGGCGGGGCGGCGGAGGCAGGGGTCTGGGCCGGTGGTCGCTGGTGGTTCGAGAAAGATCGTCAACAAAGGATCAAGGGAGGTAGACGAAGGCCATCTGCCCATTCCTTATAGATCGGACAGTTCATTAAAAAAATCGACTGACCTATTTATTTTCAGTCGACTGTTATCTTGATGTGACCACATGTGGTGGTGTGCTGGAGGAGTACCTGCATTTCCTATGCTCATATACTACAAAATAAAATCATATGGAGTAGAATCTAATTTTGTTTGCCATGCAATGTTGTTGAGCTATCATATGTCTCCTGTCATTTATTTTTCAGCCACCTGTTGTCTGCTACTTTTACAGTGCACTAGTTCTGCACACACTTCACCCATACTCTCACTATTGTGTTTTTATGCAAGGGTATTTCAGAGTCTGCCTCGAGAGAAGCAGAAAAGAAAAGAGAGAAGTTGCTCCAGCTTTCTACGCGGGTAAGCACGACACGTTACAGCGCTATAGAGGGTGTAGTGTCAGCAGATGGAGATGGTAAACATAGCTCTAGAGTTGATGACCTCGCTTGCAATGAACCACCATCCCAGGTGCTTGCATTAACTTCGTGGTGTCATATGTGGTTGCATGTTCCATATGGTGTCTAGCTTGTATTCGAAAGGCCGAAGTCGGTCTTTATTAAGATAAGGAAAGATATTTTACATGAACCACCATCCCGTGAGCACCAGAAGACAAATAGCTAGTCGTAATCGGCCGAGACAAAGGACAAGCCCAAAGAAAGACAGGCATCACCGAAGCCAACTAAAAAGCCGCGATGGTGGCGAAGCAGCCCGCCTCCCACCGTGCTCTCGTGTCCTAGATGATCATGCTCACCACTCCAGCCGGATGTCTAGCTTGTATTGCTTCCAATTTGGTTAAATTGCATCTGCTTAGCTTACACATTATTCCTTTGAATATGACATGCCTTTCTGTTTTTGGTACATACTAGTACATCTGTGTATTAACCATGTTCTTACATCAAACTAATGTTATTGTGTATCCCTCATCAATCACATATGATGAGGCAGTCAGGCAAGAGGACTACTCCTCATTTAAAGAATGCAGATTCAAAATCCCGTCATGATTATCAATAAACAGCAAGGCTAGATGAAGATAGTGAAGGTAGATCTGTAGTTGATTACCGCATTTACCCTACACTAGCATCGCAGGTGCTTGCTCTAACTTGGTAGCGTGATATGTGGTTGCATGTTGCATATGGTGTCTAGATTGTAATTCTTCCAATCTGGTTAAACTGCATGTACTATTCTGCTTAGCTTATACATTATACATGTTAATGTGACATGCCTTCCTATATTTAGTACATAGTACATCTGTCTATTAAGCATGTCCTTACATAAAACTATTGTTTTTTTGTATCCAGCATCAATCAATATGATGAGACACCTTTAGTATATGCAAGGTCGATATTAGTTGCATCTTTCATATGATTTATAGCATGCGCTGCTTCTAATTTGCTGAAATTCCATTTATGATGGGATGCTTTTAACTTGGCAGAGTCATATTGGTTGCATCTTTCATGTGGTGTCTAGATTGCATTGCTTCTTATTTGTTGGAATGGTTTCTGCTTAGTTTACACAAACAGTTGTGAACATGCCATGTCGTCCTGTTTTTCGTACATATTCCATCCTGGTATCATGTGTTTGCCTTACATCAAAGTAGTGATTGTCAGTATCATGCATGAATGAGTTCTGAAGAGAGAATTTTATTGCTTTTTCTTGTCGATTTTACTTGAAAATTCAAAATCAATAAAGCGGAAGGAAGTTAGCAAGGCAGTAGATAAAGGTGCTCCTTCCAAATAGAGGGCCTCTGCAGTTTCTACTCCTCCACCCCCCCCCCCCCCCCCCAAGATGATTTCCAAGACAACACATGCATAGACACTCAACGTAGCTGTGTTTATGATGAGCACGTCTCCCCTAGTGCACCATCACCGGTGCTTCCTTTAACTTGGCAATCGTTATATGTGGTTGCATGTTATGTGTGATGTCTAGCTTGTATTGCTTCTAATTTTGTTGAATTCCATCTGCTTACTTTACACATTATACTTGAATAAGACACGTGTTCCTGTTTCTAGAACATACAATATCTCGTCTATCACACCATGTTCTTACATCAAATTACTACTGCTAGGTAACCGCAGCAATCACTTATCATAAGACACGCTTTGACTTCGGAGTGTGATATAGGTTACATCTCGCATTCTTTTCTAGCTTGTACTACTAATTTGTTGAAATGGCACTTATGACGAGACAGTTTTAACTTGGTAGAGTGATATTCGTTGCATCTTCCATATGGTGTCTAGCTTTCATTGCTTGTAATTTGTTGAAATGCCTTCTCATTAGTTTACACATCATAAGCTGTGAATATGCAATAGCACTAATGACGAGAGACCTTTAACTTGATAGTGTGATGTTGTTTGCATCTTGCATATGATTTATTTCTTGTACTGCTTCACATTTGTTTAAACGACATTTATGATGAGACACTGTTAACTTGGCAGAGCGATATTTGTAGCATCTTTCATATGGTGTCTACCTTCCATTGCATTGCTTCTAATTTAGTGAAATGTCTTCTGCTTAGTTTACACATCATAGTTCTGGTTATCTCATGCCGTCCTATTTTTCTTACATATTACATCCTCCTATCATGTGGTTGTCTAACATAAAAGTTCAATTCGTCTGTATCATGCATTAATTTGTTCTGAGGAACTAAATTGTTATTCGTTTTCCTTGTCGGCTTGACTTAGCATGGCACAGAGAAAGAGGAAGCAAGACAGAACGATAGGGAAAGGGAAGCGGAAGAATCCTGCAGATTCTGCTGGTACTGATGGTGCAATAGAAGGTCAAAGTCCAGTGGAAAATTGTACCGACAGGGTATCCCGTGCTACACGAGCTGTAGAACAAGCCAAACAGAAACAAATAGCTGCCACCAAACAAGCAGAGACAACCCTAGTTGTTGCAACACCTTCCATAGTACCACCAGCTGCATGATTTACTCGTTGGTCAACTCAGCTAGCAGCACGTTCCCAAGATCCCTTGCCACCGACACTACTCAAGCACTCTTGACACAAGATGAGTTGGCAAGATCAGATGAACTTTGTGAGCTTCAACAGCAAGAAGCTAGTTGCTGGAGTCAAGTTACAGTTGCATGCTTCTTTATATGTAGTCTCACAGTTTGATGTACACTAACACTTCCTATGTTTGTTGTTGGACTAGCACCTAGGCGCAAGAGGAAACAAACATCGGGGATAATGCTCGATAGGTTAACTAAATCTAGAGGAGGAAGAATGGAGATCCGTTTTGAGGCAGGTTTAAAAAGGCCACGTGATGCTACAGAGTCAGCCAAGTTTGTATCAGAGGCAGCGGTTGCTGTTAGGTGTCATGTACGTATCGTCCCAACATGGATTTAGCACAGGAATGACAAAGACGAAACCCAGTTCATCACCTTTCTCGACCATTTATCTGTAAGTATGGTTATGTATGGAAACTAGTAATATCGTCTTGCTCTGTCCAATACTTTCTAGGTTGCTGATAATGAGACTCCCATAATTTTCAACAGATGAGGTTCAAGTTGGATAGCCAAGATGATTCAACCAGACAAGCTTGCACCCGTGTTTTCAAGTCTGCTCTACGACAGTATCGGTATAACTTGAGGAAAACTCACTTTGAAGGCAAGGCTAATAGTGAACTTGCCCAAACATCTCCAGTGGAAAGTATATCTGATGAAGACTTGAGAGGCCTCGTTAAACACCGGGTCCGATCCAAGTATCGTGTACATTATATATATGTGATCAGATCACATGTCAAGTCCTATTTACGCATGTGCCACACAAATCTATCTTCTTGTAGGTGAACTGTTCAAAGAACAAGGCCAACCGTGACGAAAAGTGAAATTCCAATGCATTTACGGGATCTCATAGCTATATTGCACACTGCGAGGCTCTTGTAATTAGCTGATGTTTCACTCTTTTCATTGTACCATATTATCAGATCTATATTGGCTTGTTCCAAATGCAGAGGAAAGCCCGCAAGGACCAAAAAGTACCAGAACCAAATGCTGTGGAAATCTTCAAGGACTGTCACACCAGCAAGAAGAAGCGCATGACTACACCAGTCAAAGCCGCTGTTGTAAGTCCTTAATCCTCATTCCGTTTAACTACTACTTACTCTCACTTGTGCCTTGAAGTGCATGGTTTGCATCCAATGTCTTAGTGTATCATTGCACCTTACAAGGTTTAAAAGAGAGGAGTGATGTTCCTTTGATCTTGACATGTAATCTAGTTCGGTGCTGGACTTGCCCACACAATGTTACAATTGCATGTTTGTCTGCTCTCAGTTGTTTTGTGATATGAATGATGTCATACTATGCTTACCGTATTATAAACTTCGTCTCTTTATCCTTATCCCTCAATACAATGTGAAGAAATAGACAATACATTAGCGATGGTACATGGTCATATGATTGGAACCTGGTTTTATTATGTACTTCGCAATAAAATACAACTAATATTTTACATGGGTTCACCAGAATAAGTTCTGTATATAGACCAAACCAATTTTGTTTGGTTTTGCTGCCTCCTTAATATCTTCTGTTCTGGTACTACTAATGTAAAACCTCAACTTTTCAGCGAGCTATGGAAAAAATGGTGGAACCGCCACCTTCTAAAGGTGGCGAGGCAACTATAACCGCAATGTCAGCTCTTGCTGCAGTGGGTCAGTACCTGTCCACTCAAGATGGGAATGGGTTGGGTCGGGCCGTTGGGTCACTGACCCAACCCAAAAAGTCAAGGCCAATGGGCCAAGTGGGTCGGCCTTCAAATGATATGCAGGTCAGTGGAGTCGGCACCATGCGACCCGATGGGTCAGACGGGTCGACCTAGTTGAATTCCTATACACTATTTTTTCCATACACTATATAATAGTTGTTGGCCGCCCATGTACACAAATTAGATCATGTACACAAGAACATCTATGATATGCGAAGCTAACCAAAGTGGGTCCATTTGGTTGGAGACGTCCCTGTATAAGAAGCAGGCAAATATACAGGTTGATTGATTATTACGTGAACTAGTACATGCATGCACAAGCGAAGCAACCAGCCTCTTGTTCGTCTCGGTCACCGTCGAGGCTCGCCGCCCCGGTCGCCGTCGACCTCGCCATCCCCAGCTTGCTATCCCATTGGCCTTCCTGGTCTTTAGAATGTGCTCACTGGATTCATGAATTTTTCATCTTGATTTTGGGCCGGCCTCATGTACCCAATGGGTCGAAGGGGCCATAATTTTTTGATAAAATGGGCCGACCCATGGCCTCATATATTGACCTTGGGGCCACGGGGCCGGGTCCAAGGCCAGGGCCTGGTCGGCCCATTCCCATCTTGATTGTCCACTAACAGTGCCAAAAGCACGTTCCTGCATAATACTGGGTTGGTTGTTAAGGCAATCTCGTCCAAACTGCCTCATGATCAAGATATGCAAGCTCAATACAATGTTGTATCTGCACTCCAGACACAAGTCCATTCCCTAACAGAGACCCTTTATGAAACAAGGAGAGACATTGTTCGATGTTTGTCAAGATATGCATGGTTTTGAAACCATACTATCAGACATTTGCTATGGTTTTCAGGAGTCTAGGAGAACTGAAGGCGAAGGTTATGGTGCTCCATCGGACAATAAATCATGAAAACGTAACAGTCAGGTCAAATGAATCGAAGCTCGAACTTCTGGTGGTGCATTTATCTGCTAGACTGTTAACTTTTATGCCAACCTTCCTTTTGTTTTATAGTTGTAATTTGTTTTGGTGCAACGTGCAGCCACCAGCTGAAGAAAACAGCAAGCCATTTTTTTTATAGTGTAGGGTGTTCCCTATATTTGCACTGGTGGCGCAATTTGATGCCCACTGGCTGTAGTTAACATGGGCCTCCTACGGGCCATAGAAACAATGGGCCTTCTAAGGGTCGTAGAAACAATGGGCCTTCTACGGGGCGTAGAAACAATGGGCCTTATACGGGTCGTAGACACAATGGGCCTTCTACGGGCCGTATCATTAATGGGCCTTCTACAGGCCGTATGATCGGTTGGCCAAACATGGGCCAATAATGCACCACATTATGGTCTGTAAATGGGCTAGAGTTGAAATCGTCTGCTCATGGGCCGACCATAACGGGCCGTCGTTAATCTGCCGTATTTGATGACGCTATGAAAACGCCCAACGTGACATCGGGCCACACCGCCGATCAGAAACCACGGGCTAAATTTGGCCCACAAGCGAAAATGACAAAGAACGGGCCGTAAGTAAACGAACGTCGGAAATGATCCCAAGAATAAATGGGCCCGAGAAGGCCGAAGATAATATGGGCTAGAAACGCCCAACGGAATAATGGGTCGTTAATGGGTATAAAGTGATACACCGTGTTCATTACGGGCCGCCACCACGGGTCGTTAATGGGTATAAAGTGATACACTGTTCATTACGGGCAGTTTTACCATGGGCCGCTAATGGGCCGAGAGTTACTAAGGGCCTCATATGGGCCGAAAGAAGTCATGGGCCATACATGGGCCGGAAGTTAAAACAGGCTGGAATTATATTGGACGGCCCAGATGACGCTACTGGGCCTAATTCGAATAGGCCGTAAACTGACCATGGGTTAGCGGGCTGTAAATGGGCTATATGCGAACAAGCCATTAACAGGCTTGCTGTGGGCCGACCCGCCACCTTTTGACCAAGTCAAATGGGCCGGCCTTTTCATAGGAATGGGCCTCTATTGGGCCGTGCCATGTGTCGACGTATCATAGGCGCTTTGGGACCAATGAGTGGATGACATCTGTCCCAACGGTGAGCCGACACGTGTTTCCTCCAGCCAATGATGATTTTACACGTGGAAAATCCCCATTGGTCGGGCCGTTAACGGGTTATCATATCCAAAACCGGACTCGGTAGCTTAACGGCGCTCGTTACGGTGGATGCCACGTGTCGGTCACCCTTGACGAAAGCACTTCAGGACGCGATTTATCATCATGGAAGTGGACACTTCCGTGATGATAATTTTGGTAATGTCATGGAACACTTCTACGAAAGCACAGGTATGACTATCTTGATTCTGTCATAAAATCATCATGGATGTACATGCATGACAAAAAACGCGACCTACTGTAACAAACACGTATCATCACGGAAGTTTATTTTTTTGCAGTGTATGGATGGAGGTCATTGTCAGGACCGGATTTCGGGATATTAATTTCTCAGAAAATGGCCCTTGTGCTCATCAGCCCCAGGACTACTGTTAGCTGATGAGGCACCATCTTGATACAGAAATTCCAAGCAAAATACAAAATGTGTAGTACAAGACCATTCTGGCCTATGAGTACAACAATTTGTTTCTAGTGGTTGATGGCGGAAGCGGTTTGTGGTTCATCTGCGTCTATGGGACTCCATTTCCCACAGGAACAGTTGTCCTGGATAACTCCTATCTTCGCGAGGATGCTATCATCATTGCTTAGGTTTCGGGGTTGTCATCGCAACGCTCCTCTCCATGCAAGAAATCTGGCCAAGACAATAGCCAGGGACAAGCCAGTGAGTACTTTTGAATGTACTCACAAACATTATGAACACATGTATAATATAACAAACGATAATTCCTGCGCTGAAATATTAATCACAACGTCAGTCATAAAAATAAAGTCCCTGATGCACGCCAGCAGGTTATTCATATACAACATGGATATGCAATAACATAGTAGAAATAAGAATGCACCAATCGGGTGTCTGAAGCGACGCCTCGAAAGGATAACAATTTAAAACACGCCTCAGTCGGGCGTCTGAGCGACACCACATAAAGGACTTATATGTGAAATAGTTAACAAACATGCCACAGTCGGGCGTCTGTGCGACACCACATAAAGGGCTTATAAAGTAAATAAATAACAAGCATGTTACGATCCAAGGCGTCTCAAATGACACCACATAAAGGGCTTATAAAGTAAATAAATAACAAGCATGCCACGAAGGCCTCAAATGACACCACATAAAGGGCTTATAAAATAAATAAATAACAAGCATGCTACGATTAAGGCGTCGTGGTGACACCACATAAAGGGCTTATAAGAAAATAATCACAGTGAGTATCCAGGAGGTAGAACCATCCCAGGGATACTTAATAATTCAAATAATATAAAGGGTTAGTCCATAATAATAATCCTAATCATCATAAGTCACAAGTCATGATCCATGTTCTGGTTTAGTAGTTTCCCCTCCGAAAACCGACACTTGACCCATCCTAGACTGTAGTCCTTAACCATGGACACGGCTATTCGAATAGATATTACCTCTGCAGAGGGTGTACTCTTTACCCACGAGTAATGGATTCCTTTAGTCCATCGGGACTAATTCCATTTACGGTCTTTCAATTGAAAACACACCGACCAAAGACACACCGCTTAACTTACCGGTGTCAGGAATCACCCACGACACTGTCAAGCAAAACTCTAAGTGGGAGGCTACAACCTCGATTAGCATGGGATCAAATTTATACCAAGGCCATTAAGGGGTGCCCTCGGGTCCCAACCGGAAACACCCATGCCCTCGCACAGGTGGCATGCTCACGGATGCTGCCGGTATCTTCCACCACGCCTCTACAGACGGTGTGTGCCAAGAAAGGGGTTGACAACTTATCGAACTGCACTTACCCGCAGCAGGGACAAGTGGTAGTACGAAACAAGTATGGGGGTTACTGGAACAAGACTCGATCTACGGTCGACTCAGGAGGTTTAAATATTCCCTGCATGATTAGCATAACAAATATATTTCATCCAACAGACAGCATCGCCACTCATCATACCCCATCATGCCATACCGGACACACTCGTCTCGACGAGGAACTAGGGACAAGCTCATGTCTTCCCATGACAGAGACTTTCCCGGCTTCCTTCCGGTAGGCACGAAAGGCATACGAGGATGATCACTATCACAAGCATGTCCATTTCCAACAACAAAGAATCTTTATTATGCACTCATGCGTATGATTGTATCATCACATAAAATATCGAATGCTCCATGTCAAAGTGGTGTGGTAACCGTATCAAACAACACACAAAAATATTATGCCAGGGTTCAGAATGCTTGCCTTCAAGTTGTGGAGAGGCAGGGTGCATTCCAAAACTTTTGAAAGTTTTCTTCTCTCTCCAAAAATCCTATTTTGAGAAAATTCAAATTAACACATAGTTTCAAAACAGTGCAAAAAGGTTGTCTAGAAAATTTTAAGATAAATATTAAAATAAACTAAACAGAATTTGAGAAACAATAGAAAAAGAATCAAGTCATTTGGACTTATATTTAAAAAGTTATAGCCAGTCAAATTTCTGTTTAAAAAAAATAAGAGAAACAGAAAAAGAAAAGCGGTTCGGGGGGGAAAGCGTACTCTGGGCTTTACGTTTCCACTAATGCCAGCGTGGACCGGCTCGGGGTCACTGACAGTGGGTCCCTTGGGCCCATTTGGTCGTTGACGATCGCCCTCCCTCCTTTCTCCTCTGCCCGAGCGGAGGTGGGGCTCCGGCGATCAACGCCGGCGAACGGCGGCTCCCCGTGGGGTTCTGAGGGCCGGGGTGGATCTGCCAGTCTAGGGCGGTCCTCTCGGTGGTCGTTAGGTTGGCGGGGGTGGAGGGAGTCGCGGACGGCGAGCTCCGCGGCGGAGGTGGCTTCGGGAGGATTTGGGGGTTCGGGCTACGGTGGTTCCCGGTCGTGGTTCGAGAGTCCGGGCAGCTCCGCAGTCGAGGGGAGTCGGGTGGTGGTGCTAGATGGACGGGGAGGGCTCGCCGCGCGAACGGAGCTGGAGCGTGGCGGCGGCCGAACCTGCCGGAGATGGGGAAGAAGGCTTCCCGTCGTCGCTTGCTGCCCGTGGGGGCTTTGGAGGAGTGGCTTGAGGTCGCCTGGGTGCCTGGTCGAGCTCGGGGTCCCTTTTATAGGCAGTCGAGGTCGGTTCCGCAGTGGTCGGGGATAAGCTCGACGGCGAACCGCCGTTCTGTAGCTGCAGGGCGGCGTGGCGGCGACGTGCGCTAGTGGACGAGCTTGCGGATGAGCTTGAGCTGCTCCAGAGGGCAGCTGCGCGCGCATATGGCTCGGGCGGCGCCGTCTCGGCAGAGCTCATTGTGGCGGCCGCTAGTTGCCACGGCCGACCTGACGACGGCGCTGTGGGGCTCCAGGGACGGCTCTGCGGCGAGGGAGGGGGCGGGCGTGTTGGCTGCGAGGGGGAAGGGACTAGAACGGGCGCGGGGAGGCGGCAGTGAGACGCGGGGGCTTGGTGCGCGCACGTGCAAAACGTGCGCTCTGGGCGTGCCCAGAGCACGCACGCTGCGTGTTCGGCAAAATGCCACGGCATGCCAGAGGGCTCCAAATCACATGAGCTTTAGCAGGTTGGGGCTATAGACTATGGTAGAGCCATTAGGCATGCTGGTTAGGCAAAGCAAGCAGGTCCAATGTGCAAACCAGAAACTATGTCAAAACTGACCATGCACACAAGGTGCTCGACAGAATGCCTAGGGCATCTAGGCAACTCTTGGGGTGGCCAAAATCTCCAGATCCTAGCCTCTTTAGATGAAAAGGAGGGTGGCAAGGTTAGTTTGTCAAAAACAAAAACTTGTTAGTGTAAGTCTTTGAGAAAACCATTTCTAGACAGAAAGAAAAGGGCATAGTTTCATGGACCAAAAATACTCCAATGGGTCCTCTCCTTGACTTAAGGGTTTTGCAGGGTGGTCTATAAGCAGGAAAAAGAATCAATGGTAAAAGGGCAAGTTAAAATATGGTTGCAGTAGAAAATGCCAAACTGGACCAGAGAACAAAAGAGGATGATTTGCTCAAAATTTTCAAAGAACATTAGTGGGTTTTTGCACAAAGTTGAATTATATACCCCTACTGACCTCCCCTAATTTTGGTGGAAGTTTTAAAAGAATATTTAAATAGGTTGTAGGACCAGATTTGAAAACTTGGTGTAGAGCTCAAATTCTCCAAATGCTAAAAGATCTTTTTGCATAAAAGTGATTTAGGGACCTCATATGTCATCCCCAAATTTTGGTGGGATTTTTAAATAAATTTATCAAAGGGTTGTAGTGCAAATGGAACCCAAAGCTTATGAAAAACCATTTTTTAAAAGAATAAAGCTCAGGGAAAATAATCATATAAATAATTTCCACTGATAAAATAAATGTTTCTTGAGATGGTATATAAGTCCAACAATATTTTTGAAAAGTTTTCACTTGGGGTAAAAATTTCACAATATCAAATAAAAGGGGGGGTTTTGAAGCCAAAAGATAAGTCTGGAAAATAAAAATTTAATTTCCTGGTAAAATTTTAATAAACAAATCATGGCTAAATTTTTGGGGTGTTACAGTCATCGGTGGAGTCGGCACTCCCCCCTCTTTCCAAGAGGGCTGCTCGCTCGGATCCGGAGTCGTGTGGTACTCTGGAGAAGTAATCAGCTGGGGGTCGGACTGGTCAAGGCCCCCGCCATCAGTCTCCATGGGGATCACGCCCCCATGTTTTCGGCCCTGAAGAGGTCCTTTGGGATAACACCTCGGTGTCATCTGTGGAGCGTGGCGGGGAGGCTAGTGGAGGCGACTCGCTCTCCATCATGTCCAGCAACAAAGAATTCCCCATAGACAATGATTGTTGGGAGAGATCACGGGCCGGACTGGAAAACATAGATGATATATCACCCTACAATTTATAAATGCCGGATATATGTGTTATCTATGAATACTTCGATTCGGCCGGCGGCTTCGGCCTGAGGTTCAATTCGGGGACGGCTTCAACGTCCGACTCTGATTCATCCGAAATGGAGAGTTTCCCCTTTGGGACGCCTCTGCTTCTAGGTCTACGGACGCCCCTCTTCTTCTCTCCCCCCTTGAGGGGAGAATTGCTCTCCTCCTCGTCTTCTTCTTCTTCATCTCCCTTGAGGGAGGATAGAACCTCGATATCTTCGAACTCTATGTCTGAAGTACCTCTACGACGGAGGCCACTTCTGGCCTCCTTGCCCTTCTTCTTGGCCTTCTTCTCCGGCGCTTGGTATAGCGCCGGAACCAGCATCTTTGTCAACAAAGGGATAGCTGGGTCTTCGGGCAGCGGAGCCGAACATTTAATCCGCTCTGCTTTCTTCGTCAAGACCTGGACAAGAAAAGGAAGCTTAGCATACTCCTTGAATCTCTGAGTAGAGGTTACATTTGGAAATCCAAAAACTTACATGAGTGGCCGTATGAGCAGAGTTGAGGCCGAGGTCTTCGGTTGTGCCCGGCCACAACTTCTGGGCCTTGAAAAGCAGCTTCCAGATTTCTTTGTGCGTTGTACCAAAGAATCGTTGCAGGGTCCAAGGGCTTGCCAGGTTGAACTCCCACATATGGAGAGTCCAACACTGGCAGGGGAGGATCCGGCGAAAAGCATCACCTGGATCACGTCGGCGAGGCTGGTGTTCTTCTCTATCACGCCCTTGACGCGCTTCTGCAGTGTCATCACCTCGTCAAACAATGCCCAGTCCAGGCCCTTCTTGATGCATGAGGTGAGCCGCGTTGGAGGCCCGGATTTGAATTCAGGAGTGGCAGCCCGCACGGTGTCACGAGGCTCTGTGACATAGAACACCTCCTGTTGCCACCCTTTCATGGTTTCTACGAAGGTCCCCTTAGGGCCAGGTGACGTTAGGGAGCTTGCTCACCATGACGCCGCCACACTCCGCGTGTTGACCCTCGACCACTTTCGGCTTCACGTTGAAGACCTTGAGCCACAGGCCGAAGTGGGGGGGGGGGATGCGGAGAAACGTCTCGCACATGACGATGAACGCCGAGATGTTGAGAAAGGAATTCGGGGCTAGATTGTGGAAATCTAGCCCGTAGTAAAACATGATCCCGCGGACGAAGGGGTGGAGAGCAAACACTAGCCCGCGAAGAAAGTGGGGGATGAATACTACCCTCTCATTGGGCTCCGGGGTGGGAATGGTTTGCTTCTCAGCAAGGAGCTGATGGGCGATTTCTTTGGCTAAGTACCGCGCTTCCCGGAGTTCCTGGATGTTTCCCTCCGTGACGGAGGAGGCCATCCACTTGCCCTGCGCTCCAGATCCGGACATGGCCGGAGTAGTTGGTGACGAGGGGAAAGTTTGAGACTTGGGCGCCGGAGCTCGAGGACAGATGGGCTGAGGAGGAAGAAGGCATGAGGTAAAAAGGTGGATCCCAACCTTCTTATAAAGGCAGTGAATATCGGGCGTCCCCCCACGAGCCTTAAACCTCACCTATTCCCCAGGAGTCATGCAAACGGCACAGTTGGATTTCCCAAACCCGTATTGATGAGGATCCCGTAATAATGGGACACAATCTCTGCTTTGACGAGACGTGTCGATGAAGCCTGCGCCTCGAAATGTGAAGCAGGAGGCTGAAAAATGGTTCGAAATAATAATAAGGCCGGAACACGACACCTCGCCGAAAAAGCAGTCAGAAGATATGACCCAATTTTATGTTTAAGTATTTTTGCCCTTTTGGGTCAGGGTTGTAACTATTGTATAGAGCCGAATATAGTTCTTTTGATCGACTACTTTGGAGTATTCGGAGGAGGAACCCGCCTTGCAATGCCGAAGACAATCTGCGCGTCGGACACATCATCATTGAAGCCTAGTTCAGGGGCTACTGAGAGAGTCCTGGATTAGGGGGTTCCCGGGCGTCCGGGCTATGTGATATGGGTCGGACTGGTGGGCCGAAAATATACAAGATGGAAGGCTCCCCCCCTATCCGGATGGGACTCACCTTTGCGTGGATGGCAAGCTTAGCGTTCGGATATGAAGATTCCTTTCTTTGTAAACCGACTCTGTATAACCCTAGTCCCCTCCGATGTCTATGTAATCCGGAGGGTTAGTCAGTAGAGGCAATCATAATCATACAGGCTAGACATCTAGGGTTTAGCAATTACGGTCTCGAGGTAGATCAACTCTTGTAATCCATATATTCATCCAAGTCAATCAAGCAGGAAGTAGGGTAGTACCTCTATTAAGAGGGCCCGAACCTGGGTAAACATCGTGTCCCCCGCCTCTTGTTACCTTCGATCCTCAGACGCGCAGTTCAGGACCCCCTACCCGAGATCAGCCGGTTTTGACACCGACAGCGGCCCAATCCTCTAAGGATAATAGGTAAAACCCTTTGAAGTAGGGCATGGCAGTCATGAGTTTTCAACCCTTGTACCTTGTTTCCATCGGCACTGGCTCTACTTTTAGGTTTGGAAGCAAATCCATGTGGGACCTCATGAATTCTTTTATTTTTACCTTGTCCAAGACGCATTACACCGGTGCCATATCCCGTGGTTTACCTCCATCTTCCACCGCAAATCCTTTACGATACCTGTGTGTGTCAAATCAATCCTAGATTTTAAGGTATCTTTCGTCTTGCCTTCAATATTAAGAAGTGTGCCAATAATGTTGTCACATATATTTTTCTCGATGTGCATCACATCAGATTATGACGCAGATCCAAATCTTGCCAATACTCCAAGTCCCACAAAGTGGACCTACGGGTAAACAATAATCTCTCTTCTGCCCTGTCGCGCTTCCTTTTCCCGCTACCATTATCAGGATGGTTTCCTGGTGTAATATATCCGACCTTCTCTAATTCCACTAGCAACTCATGGACGGTGAGCCTCTTTGGCGCATCACGGTTTTCATGCTTTGCATTGAAAACATATCTTCGGTATTTTGTAGGACACGGCTTGTCCTTGGCAAGGAAACAAATGTGTCCAATGTAATGAATCTTGCTAAGTATTGCGGATGACAATGATTCACATCACAAATGAACACATGCATTGTAACCATGTGTCGTTCATACGACATAGTGCCTAAAGCCGGATAATCATGGATGCACCAAATTATAATAGTACGCAGAAAGAAATCAATTTGGTGGGATACTATATAGGTCTCGGTGAGAACACCCTCCATAGCTGTTGAAGTTCCTCCACAAGAGGCTCCGTGAATAAATCAAAATCTTTTCCAGGACTTTTTGAACCTGGGATGAGCAAGGCCATCAAGTAGTTTGATTCTTTGGTGTAGACATTTGGAGGCATGCTGTAAGGGATAACAAGCACTGGCCACATGCTATATGTGGCTCTCTGATTGCCAAATGGGTTAAATCCATCTGAAGCTAAGCCAAGTCTATTGTTTCTCGGGTCAGCAGCAAATTTTTTGTGTTTCTGATTGAAGCTTTTCGAGTCACTACCATGAGATGGATGGCTCATTACATTCTAATCTATGTACTCCTAGTTCCTAGAATGCCACAATACATCCTCTCTTGTTTCAGCATCATGGAACAACCTCTGCAATCTTGGTATAATTGGAAAATGTCTCATAACATTATGAGGAATCCTCTTCACAGCATCGCCATCTTTCCATCTTGATGATTTTCATTTTGTGCATTCACTTAAGTTGGCATAATCCTTTCGAAACAAAACATAATTATTCTTACAAACATGGATCATATCATATCCAATTCCAACTGCACGAAGAAAATTCTTCATTTTACTGTAGGTGTGTGGCATCTCAGATGCATTTGGGAAAGATTTGTGGAAAACAACCAACATTGCATCGAATGATTTGTTGGTCATCCGCTCAGATGTCTTCACCTGAAGAAAGGTGACCATAGCTGAGAATACTGACAACTTATTTCTGGGGTGTGACCATGTTGCATTGTTCCAACATGCGGGCCCACCATTTTTCTTCTGCAGGTGAAAGTTCACGAAATGCATGAGCATTTCTTACCATTGTTTCAATGTTGGTCAAACTCACTGGCTCCGCCACCACCACCTCCTCCTCCTCTTCCACCTGAGCATTAGGCAGATCAAGATGGTGATTTGCTGCTTCCACATATTCGGTAACATTTACGTTCACAGCTTCACCATGATGAACCCACCTAGTATATTTGACCGACATCCCATACAAGCGTAGATGATTTTGCAGTTATTTGACCGGGTCTTGTAATCGAATTCATACAACTACTACACGGGCAGAGCACATCCGATTTTGGACCACCGCAGTACTCACCGATAAAGTTCATGAAGTTTTCAACCCCTCGACATATGCAATGGAGAATCTTCGAGCGAAGTTATCCAAGTCCTGTCCATCTGTTAGACATGCATATTAGTTCTTCTACTATATACTACAGGAAAAACATATATGTTTTTTTATGAAGTCGAGAAAAAAAATACCTAGGTCGATGTCTAAAGCTATGGCAACATATTTGGACAAGCACATCTCAGTAACGAAATATATGTAAAGCTAATTCAACAAATGATTTGAGTGCTAAATTATGGCGGTTGTTTCAAGAATAATGAGGCCGAGAATATAGCCATCAAGGCCATCTCAAAGAACAAAGATCGAGTATAAAACTGTGTAGAGCTATTTCACCTAACAGATTGGCTACTAGACCATGGCAATCTACGTCACAATAAATATATGGCAAGATATTTTAGCAACTAATCGGGCGTGGCATGCCATCTTAGCTAAGCAGATTCAATGGAGAACAGGGCAAGGAAGCTTCTTAAGCAGAGAATATTGACTGTAAACTACTTCGACAAACAATGAGATTAACAGCGTCTACCAGCTAACATTCAATGCTACTGCAACATGCATGGGGCCTCAGTCTAGAATGCGCATACCGTGGGAGAAGTTGGCCCTCGTGCGTCTCCATAAGAACATCACCAGCGATGGCGGCGCGGCTAGAGGACAGCAGTCTATGAGAGCGTACTGTGGGAGCGGGAGGATCACCGTGCGTCCCCTCGACGAACCACGGCGCGGCGGGGAGGGCGGATTTGGCGGAGCGAATGGAGTGGAGGGGGCCGGGGGAGGGGGTTTGGGGAATATTATTCGCTAGTTGGCCAAAGGACGGTTGAATTTTGGATTTGGGGGGAATTTTCGCGCGGTGGGCGGGGGAGTTTGGCGCATGGTCGGTTTCTCCAAGTGTGGTCCCATGTGTCAGTGAAGAGGCAAGCCGAAGCGTGTTCCGTTTGCATGACCCGTGTGCAGGACCGACCATGTGAGGGGTGCAATGCAACCACGATAGGCGTGTTGTGAGTGTACCGCCTTTTTTCCTTTTAAACTTGGTGCTTCGCGATATCCATCGATACTACTACTAGTAATCCGGTAATCCCGACTAAAACGGTGCGGCCGGGTCTTTTCCCACGCGATATGTTGGGAGGTTGGCTTAGTTGGTTTTTTTAGGATGTGTAATGCTACACACTACAAAAAAAGACACATCCATGACATTTTGGGCCGAACGAAATTTTTTTCTGTCAAACTTATGACACTTCTATGACGATAATTGTGATAAAACCGGTATCCTCATAGATGTGGTGGGGTCCTACTTCTATGACAAAAATCATGACAGAAAATGGGCTTTTCGTCCTAGGCGGGTCGGAGAAGCAGCTGCATGACATTCTTTGGGCCGTCCATGACGGAAAAAATCATGGTAGAAGCGAGGGCGAGGAAAATATCGGGGAGTTCCCGGTTATGGTGGGTGGTCGGGGGCCGAGCGATGCGCTGCTTTCTCTCAGACGTCTGCTGGCAGGTGTGCGAGGCGTACTTAATCGAACCCGAGCGAGGCGTTGGGCTCTACCTGAATTCGAGTGATTGCACTGTAGGCTACGCGTTACTGAACCCGAGCGATCGATCGATCCCTTGTTGTTAACTGAACCCGAGTGATTCCTTCGCTACTGCTGCTAACTGAAGCCGATCGAACACTACTGCCTCCTTCCCTTGATGAACAGTGAGCGTTGTTGGGGGGTTTGGATGAACAGTTCCCGGTGGGGGGTTGGATGAACAGGACCCCGTGGTAGTAGAGGCCGTTCTGTCATGGATGAAACGATACCCCAATCGATCAAGCCGGTGGATGAACAGGACCCCGTGGAGGGCTGGATAAACGGGACCCCATGGAGGGTTGGTTGAACAGTAGCCGGTGGAGGGCTGGTTGAACGGTAGCCGGTGGAGAATTTGGATGAGCGATGGCAGTGGAGGGTGGTTGAACAGGACCCCATGGAGAGGTTGGTTGAGCGATGGCCGGTGGAGGAGCGCACGGTGGAGGCTGGATGAACAGGAGCCCGTGGAAGAACAGTCGCAGGTGGAGGCTGGAGGAGGTCGACGGTGGATGAACAGTAGCCCATGGAGGAGGTCGACGGTGGAGATGAACAGTATCCCGTGGAGTCCCGTTTTGCGGTATGCCACACCCCTCCCGATGAACAGGACCCCTGTTCCGACTGTAGCGCTCTAACACAAGTCTGTTTTCTCCGTTTTGCGGTACGTCACGCCCCTCCAGATCAACAGGACCCCGTTTCCATCGTAGGACGTTCGTTTCCTCCATTTTGTGGTACGCCAGACCCCTCCCGATCAACAGGATCTCGTTTCGACCATGGCCAGTCGAACACAAGGCCGTTTCCTCCATTCTGCGGTATGCCAGGCCTCATTTCCATCGGTTGTTATGTCCAAGCCGGTTGGCTCCCAATAAACAGCACGCGTTCCGTTGCCTCCTGATGAACACGATGCATTCTGTTGCCTTCCCATGAACACGACGACGGCGCAGCTTCTTCGTTCCTACCCAGCCATGTACACGAGCCTTGGTCATACGTATGCGCGACCAGGCGTTCAAGTCCCCGCCCGTATGTATGTGACGCGTGGTCAGATTTTCTTTCTTGCACCTGGCGTTATGCGTGCGTGTACATGCTACGTGTGCGCCTCTACTACGACACGTGCCCTTCCTTACAGCCACGGTTCATCGCCGGCCTGCAGACGGTGATCGTATGTACTTACACGTTCGCGACCGGAATGACAATGCTACGACGCTTCGACCCGGTGGGTCCCGACCGCGTGCACTTCCTTGCGGCGAAGATGTAGTCAAAGGCGTCCAAAGCAATTAGGGGCGAATCATTTTTTTCGCCGTAATATGGACGCACTTCATTGCGTGCGAAGATGTAGGTGGGTCCCAGCAGCCGAAACGTTTTTTTCATGAAATACGATGACCCGTCTGGTGGGTCCCTTTGTCGAGTGGAGGAATAATTATTTTACGCGTAATAAGGAGGCATTTCCTTCTGCGGTAGTGGACCCGGTATCGACCTCTCCACGTGCGATACTCTTAGATGGAAGTCGTCAGATTGACCACATTGACCACGCCACGCCGAGAGCACCGTGGCGGTGGGCGATGGCGAGGCCTAGGAAGGGGACGACGCGAGCCGGGAAGACGCGGCGGTGGATGCCCACGCAGAGAGAGTCTGAGGGTTCATCGGTTCGGTACCGCATACCGCCACGGAGGCGAGGAGCAAGCAAGACGACCGTCAGCCGCTTTGGCGGCTAGAGCAAGAAGACCAGAGGTTGAAGAATCACGACAGCCATTGGATGGGCATCGTACGGTCAATGCAGCTAGAATCATTTATATTGACTAAGTTAACAAAGCCCTTGGTACGCATCAACTTAATAGGCCCATGTGTCGACCTCAAAGCAGTGCGCCAGGATGTCGAGGAGGAATCATTTTTGGTAATTTGAAGCTAGAATGTCCGAGATTGAAGAAGAAGACGACATCCGTTGGATGGACATCCAACGGACCTTAATCGCCGCTAGAACGATGTGTTGACTATAAGTTGACAAAGCCTTGCATACGCGTCAACTTAGTAGGTCCACAAGTGTGTGGAAGAGAACTTATAGCCCATTTGTGATTTATAAGAATGTACAGCCCATTTTTGAATTCTAATGGAATTTACTACAACGCATTTACAGTTTGTTAAAAGTACAACCCATTTTATAGCTAGTGCAACGATTAATAATTTCAACCAACCATTCAAAGCAAAATTAAATAAAATTTTCCACATTTTGATGGAATCCGAAATATTTTTGTCCCGAAATTTCTAGTCAGATCTATTTTTATATAAAAAACACTTGATAGGGTCATCAGAAAAAAGATAATTAGCATAAAAATCTCATAATAATTAAAAAGATCCAGCCTTTAATTAGGTGGGGCAATTTCCAATCAACAAATTTAAACCATTAGATGTTCGTAATTAGGGTGGACCCATAATCTACGTAGCAAGTTGGTTATCTCACACTAAAAAGAATAACCTACACAACAAGTTGAGTTATCTCAAGCTAAAAAAACCTACACAGAAGTATAACCTACACAACAAATTGAGTTATCTCATGCTAAAAAAACATACACAGCAAGTTGGGCTATCTCATGCTAAAAAAATATAACCATGTAAAACAATGTGACACCCAAATCACGATCAGATTGAACCATCCCACATCTGCATCGTCCTATAACAACAAGAAATTTCACGATCCTAAAAAAATCTAAAAAAAGGACAACGCTAACGCCCACACGTGTGGTGGGAGTTAAACCCACCCACACGTCCTATAGCACACAGACTACGCCATGTCACCACATGCATGTGGAAATCTTTTTGGATTTTCTGTTTTTAAAATATTTTATCTCTTAAATGAAAAATCCGATTGAATTCATTTTTACCATTAAATCCCTCGCGACGAGATCTTCGAAACTAGATCTCATATCAATATATTTCGATAAAAAAAATTTGGTTAAAAGTTGCCGTGTCTATTACACATGAATTGCCATGATGTTTACACTTAAGTTGTCATGATATGTTTCAGCTATTTTTTCTAAATTTAAAAATAAATTTTGACATTATAAAATGGGGAATTAAGAAACTAGACTTGCCATACACCATAAATTAAAATTGCCATGATACATGCACTTAAAATTGTCATGGTTCATACAAAAAAATATTTTCATGATCAAAGTACTGGAATTGCCATCATCGAAAAACTAAAATTGTCATGATCTACAAACTAAAATTGCCATATGGCAACTTTAGTTTAAGCACTATGGCAACTACAGTGTAAACATCATGGCAACTTTTGGGAAAAAAAAAATTGTCGGAACATATCAACATGTGGTCTAGTTTTGAAGATCTCGTCGAGACGGATTTAATGATGAAAACGGATTTTTAGTTCAAATTTTTAATTAGGAGATAAAACATTTTTAAGCCGAAAACGAAAAAGATTTATGCTGATGTCATCTGTTCATACGTGGCAAAATGAGTGATGATGGAGGCGTGTGGGCGATGTGCAAACGCCCACACATATGAATCATACCTCTCTTTCCATCATGCACATGTGAATCAACTCGCCCCTTAAAATACCTTGACTTTGCAAACCACTCATTGTCCTGTTGATTTCAGATTATCCAGCATATCGTCTTCCTCGAGTGAACAACACTTCGACATTGGCTTCCTCCAGCGGCAACCATCTCTCAAGTGGCTCATTCACCTCTTGAATCTCCTCGACTGTAATCGGCTCAGTCGAGCGATCAAACCACCTCTATCAACTGCACATATGTTACTCATGCCGATCAATCACACTCCGGGAATTGTTCAACTGAAGATATTTGACATGTTAGCTCAAAAGGTCGATTATGTTGAAACAGAAAAATCTATG
This sequence comes from Aegilops bicornis, assembly GCA_021605145.1. Taxonomy (NCBI): domain Eukaryota; kingdom Viridiplantae; phylum Streptophyta; class Magnoliopsida; order Poales; family Poaceae; genus Aegilops; species Aegilops bicornis. The sequence continues at coordinate 288,477,003 of CM038674.1, read as the reverse complement.
ATGTTATTCTAAATTAATTATTGCAATTCTATGGTGGCACGTTCATACTATTACTCATCTAGAGAAGGCTTATGCGATGGATGTTGATTCCAGTGTATTTACATTAAGATAATACACTCTAGAGGACTGTTCTTCAAAACCACTCTAGGAGACTAGAACTATGCTACAAGTTTAACTGAAACAAATGTGATCACTTGCTGCGATATAGAGAAATATATACGGTGCATCAGAAGGTTTTGAAATTTGATGAACCTTAAATTCTATGGTGGGCTCCAGTTGAATATTTTAGCAAATATGGTGAATGAAGATCTCTAGCACAAACAAATCATAGTAACTGTCACTTCAAATTTGGTCAGGAAATTCAATGGTAAGAACTTTAATCTCTTTGTGTAAACGCAAATCCAAATTTACTAACCATTTAGTACCGGGACTATCACTATGCACGTCAAATGCATATAAAGTCATCCTGGACATTGAAATTCCGAAGACACCAAATTAATGAGAGGTATGGTATAAAATAATGCAATTATATACTCACCCTGTAATGAAATATAAGACATTTTTTGATGTAGTTGGCGACAAAAAACATCCTTCATTTTGTTACAGAGGGAGTATGTTTCTAAAGTTACAAGTTTATGTGATCAAGTTGTAAACCTATTATAGGCATAGTGAAACAGATGTTATCCCAACAATGATGGGAGTCAACAGAAACACCAAAGGAACGATTGAAGAGCAAATGTTCTACAACAGAAAAACATTGAACTGAATTATAAAACTATGATAGAGTGATGTTAAAAGAAAGGTATGCATCTAACCTTGATCATCATACCATACCTTCTCTATTGTATAGTATCTAATCTCATATGTTTTCTCTTGAACTGTATTAAGAATTTGTATGCACAACAAAAGCAACAATTGATGACATTATAATGGATAAAGGTTGGTGGTACCAGAAGTGGTGTCATGTGGTATTGTAGTGCTACTTCTACACATAGATGGAACGGCGCACTCGAGGTTCCTCATCCACCTAATCCTTATAGAAGAGTCGACCTATCACATCAAACATGGTTCACACTTGACAGACCTACTAAAAAAGATGTTGCTAATACTATGGGACGAGTCTCCAATGGCAAACAAGATATATTTTGAGGCGCTAGACATAACTCTTAGGGATATATTAAGAAATTAAAAAGTGAATAACAGAGAGAGACCGTTCGGGGGCATGACAGAGGTTCTAGGAGGGGACTTCCGCCAGATCCTTCCTGTTATACCAAAGGGAAGAAGGCACAACATAGTCACTACACCCATTAAAAGGTCATATCTTTGGAGGCACATTAATATAACGAAACTAACAAAGAGCATGCGACTCAACTGCACAACACATCATGAATCAGAGAAACAAAGGGTATCAAAATTTGCATAGTGGATTCTGAATATTAGTGCTGGAAAAAATACAACGTCACAAGGTTGGGACATGGTAAAAATACAAAGTGGCATACTACTCAAGAAAGGAAATGACAAAAATAATAATTGTGGAAAGCATATCCAAATTTGTAATAGTGGTAGTATCGCAAGCGGTATTTCTTAGAAGAGCAATATTATGTCCAAGGAACGAAACAGTTCGCGATATAAATGAGTATATAATGGATCAGCTACGATGTGAAGACAAAACTTATTTATACTGCAACCCAGTATGCAAAGCAACAACCATCAATACAGAGACGAAAATGCTATATCCAGCACAATTACTGAATAGATTATTGTTTCCCGGAATCCTAAATCACGAGCTCAAATTAAAAGTTGGAATACCTGTGATGCTCCTGCGTAATATCAACCAAAGTGATGGATTATGCAATTGTGCAAGGATGACAATTTCAACTTCGAAAAAAATTTATCAAAGCACAGATAATAACAGGAACACATGTAGGATATATGGTATATATATTCCAAGAATATTAATGTCACCAACCGAATCTGCGTGGCCGTTCGTTCTAGAAAGGAGACAATATCCTATATCGGTTTGCTTTGCTATGACTATCAACAAAGTGGAGGGGCAATCTCTAAACAAGGTAGAACTACATCTATCTAAACAAGTTTTCACACATGGACAACTATATGTAGCCTTCTCAAGAGTCACAAAAAGGGATGGACTGCAAGTAATGGTAAATGATGAAGATAGCAATTAGGATGATGTGGTCAAGAACATACTCCCTCCGTTCCATATTGTCGTTGATTTAGTACAAATATTCTAAAGGTATGAACAAATAACACACTTTCAGCATGACACTTCTTTCACTAGCTGAGGAGACTAGCCTATTACGTAAGAATTGCATATATAGAAATTTAGTACATTGTAAACTATCCGAAAAAAGACAAATTGACTTCACTATGCTAACATGATATGGAAGGCGAATATGGTCTCCAATGGTGCCATAGTATTACAAACATGAATCAACATTTGGTGGAAATAGTTCATTGCTACAAACCATCGACAATCTATATTATGTGATATCTGCTTTTGCATGCTTATTATTTAGAGCAAACCAATAGTGGGAGCATCGGGACATTGTAGAATGCAATCAGACCTGTTTTCATATCAGTTACCATATCTTCATTTGTCTTTTAAAAATATTTAAACTATTGCTAATCACAAATGCTCTAATTTATTCTTAAGTTTGTTGAACAATAATATGGGTAGGGGGCCTAACACTGCCAACACCAGTCCCAAGCCTGAAAAAAGTGGAGGGAGCATAAAAAATTAAAACTACGCCTTAAGATGTATTTGGCATTCAAGACTTACTATCATCATTTAGTACCTTCACCTTAAGTCAATCCATGTGAATTCCAAGAGCAACCAATAGTTAAGATGATAAAATGGATATAAATATAGTATATAAATACACTCTAAACTCATAGTCAATTTAATAAAGTAAATAAATCAAGAAAAAAATTATGTCAATCTTCCACAACATTAGCAAATTTTGCTACTTTTTTGGCGGCCAAGCAAATTCACTCAGACATGTACTTACATTTTTTAAATTTCACAAACTTATTAGTACCTACCTCATTCAACACTTACAGAGCACTTAAAAACAAAATCACAAGTTTCACTAAGTTCTAAAGGAAAATGAAGAAAAAAATTCCACTACAAGACATTTCCTAAATTACATTATAAATATGACCGAGTCGGGAAAAGGAAAAGGGGGACCTGCAGCTCAAAGTTTGAACTTCCAAGAATGTTGACGCAGTGGAGGATGACGACGACTTGCTGCGTAGCATCGAGCGGGAATAGCCACGATGCGTCCGCCTCGCACTTGGGGAAGACTTGCTTCCATCCTCATAATCGAGCTGGATCCAAGATAGTAGCGAGAGACAGAATCCACGCCCAAATCAACTACACGGACACTGATAGGGACGGCACCGTGTAGATCGATGATCTCGCCTGCTCCCTTGCGCATCTGCTCCTTCGACCTAGGGAGACCGAGGAGTTGTACGAGGAGCTAAACCAGCTGCTGTAGATGGTCACCTGCGGCGGCATAAACGAGTCGAGCTGCTGTCGTGGCTGATGGTGAGGATGACCAAGCTCATCCGGTGGCAGCAATTTTGGAGTCAACGGGTGAAAGGAGAAAGGGGATCGGGACCGTGTGATAGTGCAAGTGGGAAATAAGATGTGTGGACGCTAATGTGCATCTAGGAAATCATGTTTGGCTAAATCCAAAATAAGCATGCCGGCAGGAAAAAAGATAGTTTTGCAAAAAAAAATCCTACTAATAACCTATGATTACGTACGGTGTACATCCCCTATAAATATAAATATAAATATGTATATATATATTTATATATGTATATACATCGCATATATGTGCGTTTGCCTAAATATATTTTTTACCTTATGAATTAGTTAAAACATATCCAACCAAACATGCAGTGCATTATCTTATAAAAAATCACTAACCGATACCAAGATTTTATGCTTCGACCTAAACTTAATCCATATGCAATCTTTTCGGAAAACAAATTATAAATTCAAAATGAAAGAATTTACTATGACACGATGGGTGTTAGCAACATAAACTACCATCGGACAAACACCACAAACATGATCAACCGACCAAACGTTGCCTCCAAACAATTTAAAGCAAAAGTGCCCTCCCACTATTTTTCACGAAATGTGAAAGATGAATTTCTTTTATCTTGAAAGCGCTGATTCATACAAACCCATAAAGCTACCAAATATTTGATGATTGAATTTGGAGCAAGGCTTATCTACAAACCATGAACAGTAAAACTAAAAAACCAAAAGGTTCAACATAAATTTGAATTGTTTTTCATCCAAGATGCTCAAATGCATGATATCCGCATAAAATTTCAGGGTGTTTGGACATTCGAGGAGCTCATGGCAAAAAAAATCCTCAAAAATCTCACGGGCACCACAAACTTTAGCATCTTGCACCACAAAAAAATAGTTTTCTTGAAGTTTTTGCTATTTAATACGATTTTACAGTACACGCCAGTAAATTTATTTTAACAAATAGCTTAATATTTAACAGTTAAGAATAGCAGCACATCCAAATATTAAATTATTAAAATCAACCATACCTAAGAAATTATATTTGTAGAAGAATTATATTTGTAAATGTCATCACATTTGGTTCAATTTTTTAACAATTTAATAACACATGTTTTCATTATTAAAAATTTGAAAAGTCTAGCCCACGCATTGAGCGAGCCACTTTGCTAGTTAAATACAATTTCAATATAAATTTGTATTACGTAAAAATCCAACGAAACATTGCGCGTAGAACAATTAATGAAATTAAAATTTTCAAAATCCAAAAGTAATATTTTATAAACTAATTACGTGTTTGATGCATTTTTTTATAGTTACTGCCAGTTTTTGTTCTTAAAGCCCATTTTCTTGTTAAGCCTAATGCATCCCTCCTAGGAAAGATTTGCAGCCCAGCGGGGCGGAGAATAACAAGTTGATCCGGATGGTGTACAACTGTCGGCCCAGTTGCATTGCTGATGTTGGAAAAAAAAGTCTGTGTAGTACAGTACAACCTTACATGGCTACTCAGCACACATTCAGCGACGCCGAAAAGGCCCAAACAAGACTTTTATACAACTTTTTGAAGTCACTGAGCTCAGTTAATAACTTAAAAAAAAGTTAGTGTACAGTGGAACCTAATTAAAAGTTGTCACGAGCGAAGAAATAATTCAACGGGTCCCACTTGTGCGTGTGTGCGTGTGTGTGTGTTTGTGTGTGTGTGTGTGAGAGAGAGAGACCCATCGGTCGATGCTCGTAAATACATCTTTCAGCCATATGCATTGATGATGCTCAGTAAAAACTTATATAGTTGACATAATCATATAGAACATCATAGCACACTGAACTTGCATACAAAAATTTCACGGAGGCGGTACAATCAAGGTGGAAGCAGTGGATCGCCACGGGTAGGGCTATGTTCAAACCAACGAACTCGTACATAACGGTTCATCGTATTTATCAATGGCGGAGAAATATCTTGAATGTTGTGCAAAGAAAAAAGACAGACAACACAATATATAAGTTCTTCTAGAACATTAAGTTGACGCACAACCCTTTCTAAAAAAAGTTCAGGTAAAAGAATAGAACAGGTCACAATCAAATGTATTGGCACATCAGTGCTTCACACCCATAGCTCGGATTTAACGATGTCGACAAGATTCAGTTGTTACCTCAAATTAGAGCACATCCAGGCAGCCAGCCCTGCCTCTTCTCCCAAAGAAGCAGTGGCCTCCGCCGCGTGATGGAGTAGGCCCTGTGCCATCCATCATTCCGAGCAACAGGAGGAAAGTCTAACGTTGACTCCTGTAATGGACGTCGTCGACGGATCCGGGCACCAACGGCGGCGGTAGGACTTCGATTGATGGATTGACCACTTCTTCAACATGCATGAACACTCGATACAGGTACATCCCTAATGTGGTCCGCGGCGGCCTTAGTGGCGACGAATAGTACAACCCCGGTTCCTGCACTGGTATCTCAACACCAATCATCTTCGGTATGGTGGACGGCTTCTTCATCCATGCCATAACCGCTGTGAGCCGGTATGCGGAGGAACAAACATACTTACGAGCTCACCTTCAAGGTCGTTGATAAGCTCATTAATGGACTTGTTGTTCCAAGCACGTCGAGGCATGCCATGGAAGGTAAGCTTTGTTAAAAACTCAAGCTCAGAGGGCACCGAGCCCCATCTTGGGTGCCACCGATCAAAGCTCACCAGCGCCATGGCGTAACAAACGCCGGGAAGATTTGAACACACATTGCAATCGAAAGTTGTCCGGAACGACGAAGAAATCAGCGGTGGCAGACGGACTTCGACGAGCAAGTCGATTATTTGGATGTCGTGCGCAATGCCAAGAGGTTTGACAAGGTCGTCCGTGAGATGGGAGGCGGTCGCCGTTGATGGTTACCATCGACACTTCTTGCAAGAACTGGTCGTCAAGAGCCTCCATGGCCTTTGTTGAGCGACAAAGACACCGCTCAAGGCGGATTTAACCTCAGGATCTCCGGCTCGGAGATCCGTGTTGGCCGACGACATGATAGTGTGCTTGAGTACAGTGGAGGCTGTGGAGGGGATTTGGGGTAACTGGACTAGGAATCGAGATTCTAGAGGTGGGGGAGGGGCGGGAGATTGGGGATGAAAAGGTAGCATGAATTTCGAACATGCGCCAATATGCTCTCGGCGCGCAAGCGCACGAAAACACCGTTGGCGCCCACATGTCGGCCTAAGAGTCCCTATTCTTTTATTTAGAGCCCGGCCTTTTTTTAGGATCTTTTGAGAGCATGGCCTGAGAGTCATAATTGACCTATTTGGCATTGCGTTACTAATCGGGCCATATTCAACGACACCTCACTGGCCCAAACAAGTGTACATCATCGAAAAGACACATAGCTCAAATTATAACTTGAAAAAAGGAGATATACTCTGAACACTCGAGAATGGTGATGCCCTCATTTAGCCCACCAGCAGTTCGAGACAATAAACAGTTTGAAACAACAATATATACAACATTCAAACACTGACTAGTGACTACTACTGACATAAACATCAAGACATGATAGTTCATAAGAAGTCTTGCTACACCACCAAAATGCACCCATCTGCAGCGCTCAGACTCTCATGATCTAGACGAGAATGACATTCTAAATAGAGGCAACTATTTACATAGTAAGAGTGACATAGACGAGGATGACCAAATGATAGGGAATATGCATAACAAAAGAGAGAACTACCCATCCAGAACAAGCAGCAAAGACAATAAGTCATTCGAAGAGGGATGATCCAACACCATCATAATTTGCAGCCCCGGTTCAGTCACCAGTGATCCGTAGACACCAGTACTCTACCCTTTCGACGCAACATCCCAGTTACCTATCAACCTGAAGGCTTGAACAACATCACTGCCTGTCGGACTCGACACATCCAAGGATCAAAGTTAATCCAGATGCCTTTGCCATTCCCACCTTCTTTTGGCTACAGGCAGTATCGTTGACAATCAGGGAGTTTGCTCCCGAACTCCTAGGGCTCGTCGTGTAGACACAGTTTTCCATAGCAAACAGAGCCTCTCTGCCATCAAGGTCCTTGCCAACGGTGATCTCCTGGTTAATCGGATAATTGAGTCCGAGAAACAGAGAGTGTGAACCAAAGCTGTTTACCCGCCTCCAACTCAAAAATCTTGAAGGCCCCAACAAGCTGGTATCCTGCTCATAGACGTAACAGCCACTCTCCGGATACTCACGTATTTCATGGTGCTTGCATACGGTGGGGTTTTTGCAATAAAAATTTTCTGGCTCATGTGTCCGAATGATCATCAGTCTTTTGCCATCGTCCGATCGATCAAGGAACCAGTTGTGCTTCCCTGTTTTTGGCAAAGGAGGTGTGATTACAAAGGGCAGTAACTGTAGGGACATTGCATCATATCAAAAAGGACAGGCATTGTTAATGTAAGATCAACATAGTTTAGAGTATGAGTAGGATAATGCAAGAAACAGCATTGATATGTCCCTATTGGAACTGGGAGGAAAATACAGGGAAATGTATACTGGGTTCGAAAATATAGAAGTGCCATGCATGGTTATACTCATGTTATCTCACAATCGATTCTTCACAGGAAACTACCATGTCATGCATGTTATGTAATCATGTTCTGTCCTCACAAACAAATTCTTCCAGGAAACTAACAGATCATGCATTGTTATATACTCATGTTCTGCGGGCAAAACTTTTGTGAGCATATTATTCTAGCCATTGATTGCTGAAGGGCGAACATAGGTATGTGCACATGGTAAGCATTATAGGATTTCACTACTTCCAAATATAGAGTTCTCCATATGCACATTTACTTCCCTAATGTATGGTTAGATGAAACCAACAGTGTGATGCATGTTTCTACATCATGAAAATGAGGAAACTAACATGGCCATACACACTCATATTTAGTAGTATATAGACTACTATAAAATAAGGAGAATATTAATATCTTCCTAACCGTTTGATTATTCAGGGGTACAAATTGGCTGTAATGACATGGTCACAATCGCATGAATTAACTCATTCCAAATATAGCTGATTACGGCATCTCTAATACATTGCCATAGTTGTACTCAAATTCTGCTCAAACAGGGATATGTCAATCATCACAAAAAGGTCAAACAGTGTCATGGCGTCATCATTAACATCGCATTTAAAACAACTTACTCACGCCGTCCAAGCAATATGTGGTGCCATCGCTTTGTCGATCGGCGTAGATGATGCCATTGCGTTCAATAGCATCACGAAGTGTGTATCGGCTTTTGACGACGATCCATCATGAAATGAAATGTCTCAACTAAAGAAGGCACCAGCGGAAAGATAGGCGAGTCCCTTGTCGAACAAGGCAATTAGCTTGAAGTATGCGTAATCCGCATGTCGTGTGGGCACTTGGCAGATTACAATCTTCTACAAAACAAGGTGCGTCCAACTGACGACGTAATCTAGATGACTTGGACCGCGACGGTAAAACTCTATATCATGCAACGGAGGAAGGATAATCTCATGGGAGGTCTGTAAGTTCATGAGCACCAACCTTTTCCCGTCTTCTCTGAGGACATCCATCTAGTGGGAGTTCATGCCGACCCAGTACATACCTGTAAGAAGTTTCGGGCGGAGGTGGTCGGATCGTAGTCGAGGGAAATGATGTACGGCGACCCACTACATACCTGCAAATAAGTTTCGGCTAATGGAGGTCGGATTGAAGTCGAGGGGCATCATGTACACCTCCGTATCATGGTGACCAAATCTCGCAAGATAGCAGCAAGCAGGGTGTCTTGAAAAGCTTAGGACTCGCTTCGACGAAGGCCGTGTGCATGCCCCTCGAGCATGCAGCCAGCCGCAGGGCGCTCAACATATCCATACACGAACAACAGAGGTCGAGGACGTCATTGGGGAGATTGCTCCAATTGCGGCTCATATGGATGCTACACGGTTCGCGTTCGGCCATGGTGGAGTTTGGAAGGTGGGGCTTGATTTACAGGGGAGAAGGCTCTCGGTGCTGGAGCGGCTAGCGAGGGAATAGTGGTACTGGGGGAGGCGAGCGAGGCGAGGGTACGCAGGGGCACAGTGAGATGATGAAGAGTGACCTCAGGATCTCCAGCGAGATGGAGATGGAGATGGAGTGGTGCTAGGGGAGAGGGAGACGAGGCTAGGCATGCTATACAACAAGGTGGCAGTGGATCGTGACAAAGTGCACAAGGTGAGTCTCGACTTGAGAACTCGAACACGCCGCTTGGACTAGTGTCACCTCGGGCGCAGGGTCTTGTCACTTCACTGTGAGGACCAGATGAATAATAGTATTTTGACCATCAAGTGTACCACAGTTGTACTACTACTACTAGTAGCAGGAGTAGTAGGAACATGAGTTGATCCCAATGTTGGACAAATGTTATACGGGAACGGTGTCACCGTTGTAAATGTTGTGCAAATTGATGTTGGTACCCTCCCACACATATGCAAGCCAATCTCCACTCACACCAATCCTAACCTGTGAAACAGTGGGCAGCGGGAGAATTAGGAAATGGACACAGAAGTAGCCTTCAGAATGCATTTACTACGTGATCAAACTCATCTTACCTGCTCATCGGACAAAATCCGAGTGCCCCTCAACGTCGGCATCTCAAGGGGCGTCAACTTGCAACTACAACCACGCCGCTGGAGAGAGACCCCAAGGAAACATCCTCATGCGTTGCACGGAACATCAAGATGCATTTGTATGAGTAGTTTATCTTGTGAGAGAAAAGGATGAACGAGGGAAGGCCTTATTTGCAAATGTGGAGAGGGGTGTAGGTTTCTTTTTGAAAATTGCCACAGTTTTCTTCCTATCCATCAGATATAAATCGGACAACCTATATTGCAGGGTGGCAGGCACACCATCAGCACCAACTCTATTTTTTATAAGAGTAGAGACTAGCAAGATGGACGTGCGTTGCACGGAACATCAAGATCCTGTGGGAGAAAAGGATGAACGAGGGAAGGCCTTATCTGCAAATGTGGAGAGGAGTGCAGGTAAATTGTCATAGTTTCCTTCCTATCCGTCGGCTATAGATCGGACGGCCTATATTGCAGGATGGCAGGCACACCATCATCACCAACTCTGTTTTTCTATCTATACCCCTATATAGTGTGCGAATAATTTTGAAAGATGGTCGTTGGATGAAGCCAATCCGACGGTGCAGAGATGGCAAATCCGAGCACTACCGACCGTTGGATATCATCTACATTTAACCAGATTCTGCCACATGTAGAATACTCCATGGTTGAACTAAAGCATAATGCACAAATCTCAAAACACAAGCACTTCTCCTTTGTTCTAGAATCTTCCGTATCATAATTGCCCAATTTTTTTTCCTAGATGAATTTCCATTATTTGTTTTTACTTTATGCTTTACAACGCACAATTCCATGAATCCTAAAATAGATTAACTTTTTTTATAAAAGCTAATTGATTTTGAATGAGATGAACTACAAAAATTAAACGAACATCTACATCATGCATATATGACTCAAAGCTTACAAGCTATAGTGTGGCATTTATTCATAATTTGGTTGCCAAATCTCATGCGTGCAATGCACGTGTACCTTACTAGTAAGAGTGGAGTAGAGATAGAGATAGAGGCTACTACTACCAATGTGCTGGCCCGTGCGTTGCAATGGATCCAAAGTAGTAGAATAATACTTGTTCATGGGCTTGAAATATAAACACTCTAGTTTTGATATACATATATCAATAAAAGTAAATCATGCTTCACTCAAAATATATTCCTCGGGTTGTTTTGATGGTTTGAAGATAACAGATTTAAAAAAATGGAGCTATTTTTTTACATTTTGTAGCGTGGCACGGCATCCGGTGCACCTAAGCGTCTGGAAAAAAATGAGTTTGGGTCGGTGGCACACCCTGCGGAAAGATGCCCGTGTGGGCTTCTTCTATAACTAGCAAGATGCCCGTGCATTGCAGGGAACATCAAGATGCATTTTTTTATAAAAGACATGTTTGTGATTAACCCATGCAGGAGTAATCCGATGTGTAAAAACTAATGATATCTCAAGAACTTTATCGGAAAAATGCTATCTTTGGAACAAGTTTTCTCTACTACTGCTCCTTGCAGTGAGCGATATGCAATGCATGTGTCAGCAGACATGACAGATTGTCCATGGAAGTTAAACCACGATGACCATCACGTTTCTTGTTTCTACCACTGCCACCCCCACACGCGATTTCCATGATGCTGCTCCAACCCACGGCACGACGTCCCCCGACGTGCGCCTCATCCCTCTCGGCCCCACCGCTCCTTTGCCTTTGTGTGCATGACATGCAGGCCATCTGAACTGCGGTGACCATCAACTTTCTACCACAGCCACACTCGATTGGACGCGGTTTGCCTGCTCCGCTCCTGTGCTCCAATCCGTACTCCCGCACCATCAAGTTTTCATCCAGCAGCTGTGACACATTTCGTCCCGGGCACCAATCCTCAGCTGGAGGACTTCTGTACTATAGGTAGTACCCGCCGGTGTGGCCATCTACGCCTCGTAACGCCTCGACGCCCAGCTGTGGAACCCTCGCCACGGCCACGCCACCACCGGTTGGTTCATCTCGAACGAGTGAGTCGCGAACCACGCCACCACCATGAGAATGACATGTGGGCCAGCCACATTTAAGGTTCGCATGTCATTGATTCATTGGCCGATGCACTAAGCCACTGAAGCTTGGTCCCGTGGGCCCCGAGATGGAAATGTAACTCCTGCGGCAGGCCTTGTGGTGCCCCCGCAGTACGAGCTCGTGCCAAACCCGGATGAGATTTGGTAACCAACTAGTATGGTACACGTGCATTGCAGTCAGTGGACTTCATAATATGCTCATTGCAGTCAACATATACATTTTCCAGTGTTAATACGGTCACTAGCACACCTTGGCTGAGTATGTGTGTGCATGCACATGTAGGTTGAGCACTTGAGCGTGACCGTGTGTGTTCCGTCGTGTGCTCGGACATGCATGCATTAGGGCGTCGCGCGCGTTTTTGAGTCCATGTAATATGCGTGTATTTGTTGCATGCATGCACGAGGTTGTAGTCCCTCACATTCACATGTTCGTAAGTCAATGCTTTGTCAAAATGTTGCATGCAAAGGTTTAATAATTCGTTGTTCATGCATGCATTCCCGATATTAATACATTGGTAAAGACAATTTCTTTAGGAAAACAAGCTCATGAATTGAGTACAAAGGGGACCAATAAGACAGGACGGAGGGAGTACTAGTAGTGAACCAGAAGGAGGGAGTAGGTGCTAGTAGTACGTAACAACATGCAGTAACAAAATGCCTCTATGTGCGTCCTGTCTACGTGTCTCTACTCTTATGAAAAACAGAGTTGGTGATGATGGTGTGCCCGCCATCCTGCAATATAGGCCGTCTGATTTATATCTGACGAATAGGAAGAAAACTATGGCAATTTTGCAAAAATATACCCACACTCCTCTCCACATTTGCAAATATAAGGCCTTCCCTTGTTCATCCTTTTCTCCCACAATATAAACTACTCATACAAATGCATCTTGATTTTCCGTGCAACGCATGGGCATCTTGCTAGTTATGAATAAATAACACTCTATCATCGAGCCCCATCAGACACCAAATTTCTTGGCTTCCGTGCTATAGCAAGATCTTCCCCTCGTTTCTGTTTTCCAACCCGGCGGCGGGCGGAGTGCGGTTTGCCAATAGTCGGCTTGCTCAACGGTGGTCCCACATGAAAGTGAAAATGTTAGGCAACACGCCTTCCCTGGCTATGTGGCGTGCTGGACGGGCCCTGGAGTACTCCCGATTCCCGGGCGTGTGGGGGTGCGACGCGAACGCCGCAGGCCTTTTCCTCTTACTGGCAATGTGCCCGTGCGTTGCGACGGATCCAAAGTAGTAGAATAGTAGTACTTGTTCACAAACTTGAAAGAAATCACTCTCGTTTTGATATACTCCTAATATATTACTTTTCACTCAAAATATATTTCTCAGGATGTTTTGATGAGTTGAGGGAGGGATGTGGTTGCTATCAAGATAATAAGGGGTTTTCTGCAAATTGGAGCAGAGAAGTGGGCTATTGTTGCAAAATGCCACAACTTACCTCACAGCTGTTAGATGCAGATCTAATGGTCAGAAACGACGGATGGCAGACCCACCACCATCACCAACTGAGTCTTTTATAGGAATAGTAGGAGTAGAGAAAAATGTATAAATTGTAACATTTGGTTCTGCTCCTTGGCACGATCGATAGATAGAAATAACGACTGGAAACGCTAGGGCGGGGCTATTTCCTCCAGATAAGCAGGGTATGTAGTAGCTAGGTTGGCGCATCGTCGGTTTGGTCACATGCGGTCCGACATGTTCTAGTGTTTCTAGCAAGATGCCCGTGCGTTCCACGAAGTTGATGGAAAAGGTAAGCACAACTTATAAATTGACGGATGGAGTACTAGTTACAGCAGGGTGATGCATATAATTAAGTAAAGGGATCGCAAATATCAGTATTGACTGGAACGAGAATGCAATAGCATAATAAGAATTAAGGCCACGATGATGTGATCGTAATGGTTGTTACAGGAGGCAAGAAGAAAGATGCATCCATCAACATACGACCTCCTCCTCCTCAACTTAGTGCGCCGGGCCACCGACCGGCGGCTATGGAGCGGCAGCTTTTGTGGCGAGGTAAAGATGCTTCTCAGCAAAGGCATCCAAGGATTCTAGCTGGTTGAGAAATGCCAACGTCATAGCATCCTCAATGGCCTTGTAGAAACCTAGGTACACGATTTGCTCGTACATGTGGATGTGTAGGTCGACGAATTCTTGCAGGGCGAGGCGCCTCACAGCGAGTGCGACCTCAAGGTGGACATTTTTCGTGGCGTCGGTGGGCAGTCGCAGGGCCACCAGTGCTTGAAAGAGGTTCCGGCCATGGCGGCCGATTAGGGTGGCAAGCAATGAGGAGCCCGGGCGCACGGGCTAGAGGAGTACGGCGATGTCCTCCCCGAGCTTCTTGAGGACGGTGAACTTGTTGGTGGTGGCAACGATGATCTGGTCCAACTGAGAGTCGTAGTTGGCGTCGACGGCGGCCATCCACCAGCCGGTCGCAAACACCATCTGGAGACGATCCTTGGCGCCATGCCGTAGGCCGGCGTCATGGACCATCTAGTACAGCCGGTTGCCGCTCGCGGGCATCACTGCCATGGGTCTGGAGTGAGCACTTTTGCGCTTAGTGTAGGTGCTTAGGAAAATGCTTAGGTGCGTACGATGTGGTAGATGCATTGGAATGGAGGGGCGCCTTTATATGAGTGCAAAATGCATTGCATTCACATCGTGGAGCCTCTTTTCCCGGTCCTCCTCCCATTACTTCCCTCATGCATGAAAAATGCTAATTGAAGGAGGATGCACCATTGGCCGTTCAACATTTCGGGAACGCTACCCCTCCCTCGTCTGCATTAAAGCCGTATGAGAACTGCGCCACCCGCTGTCAAATCAAATAGTACTGCGCCCCTGCTGCACGCCTGGCTGAACACGCCTCCTCGCCTCCATCAAACCCCTCCGTTAAACCCGCATGCAAACCGAGAAACCTACTCCGGCCACACGTCCGTTCATGAGCGGGCCAGAATTAAACGCAACACCGGCCGAGCTCCTCCCGTTCGCCCTCAGTTTAAACGAGGCCAGACGACGGCCAAGCTCCTACCGTCCGCCTTCTATTTAAACGAGGCCAGACAAACAGCGGGCAAGAATCGCACCCCTCTGCCGCTCCCCCATCTCCTCCTTCACCATTTTCTCCACTCTTCAGATGGCTTCCGAGGAACCGTTCTCCGGCATACTACCCGGCTGGGTGGCCTGCCGAGCCCTCCGGATACGAGCGAGGCCGCTCGGTGCTTCATCAACCTCGCTTGGCCCGACGGAGCCAGTTGCCGCCCCAATCCAGCCCGTGGTTCAGCAACTCACCGCTCCAGTTCAGCTCAATGAGGAGTGGCGAGTTGCTCCACGCCGGCACGGCAACGAGCATGCCTGTACGGGAGTCGTGGCTTCTGCGTCGTACCGTGCCAGTAGTGTCCGCGGTGGACGCGCCTCCCGTGTCTGTGGGCGTGCCTCCCATGCCTGCGGAAACGCCATGCAGGCAGAGACAGAAGCCGTGTGCATGGAGAGCGATGAGTCGGTGGCCAGCTTCTCCGTGTCCGCCGCCATCATCGAGGAGAAGTAGAACACGGAAGGCCGCCACCACTTGGGTCCCATGAAGGCCACCACCGAGGCGACGGCTGCGCATTCAGGTGGTTTCTTTGCTGCTTCATCTCTTCCGAGGACCTTTGTCGACCCCGCAAGTGTCTGCCGGACATGAGGAAGACAAAGGGATCCGCAGGCGGCCATTTAGATTAGGTACCCCCTCTCCGGCTGGCGGGAAATTTTTGTTCTAAGAATGGATAAATTGGATGTATCTATAACTAAAATAAGTCTAGATACATCCATTTCCAGGACAAGTATTTCTGGACAGAGGGAGTATTAATTATACCAAGAGAGCCGGATTAGCACCGCTAAGTTCATGTAAATGTAATAAAATCCATCATGTTTATATGAAGATCTGGCTTTTTAATACAAAATCATGCATACTTATATGAAAACAGTTCGTGTTTGCATGAATTTCACCTGGTTGGTTAGAGTTGTGAAAATGTATGCCGCTGGCGTTTGATGTCGCCCTTCGCAGAAGGAAGCGGGAGGAAATTTGCCGGCTGCCGTTGGAGATGCTCTCATGCTGGAAATAATAGAGTCACATCCAATCCATTTGAGTTAATTGCGTGTATGATTCTCCCTCTATAAAATGTTAATTGCATGTACAGTGTACACGTGACTTGCAGGGTGGCTCTGACTACGAGAAAGTTAAAAAGAAACAAGTCCATCCTTAGTCTTGTATTCTAAGTACTCTGTGGGTTCCCTTTGTCGGTCTGATGGCGAAAAGAAGTATATATTAAATAAGTAATATATAACATAAAAATCTAAAGTTAAAGATAGAATTCGAGCTCAGGTCATCGCGTTGCGAGCATCCGGCGCTAACTAGTCTAGCACATTTTTGTTGTAGACCATCCTGGAGATATATCTCCATGTCTACCCTTATACTCCATCCGTTCTTAAATATTTGTTTTTTTAGATTTCAAATGGACTACCACATACGGATGTGTATATAGACATATTTTAGAGTGTAGATTCACACATTTTGCTCTGTATGTAGTCACTTTTTGAAATCTCTAAAAAGATAAATATTTAGGAACGGAGGGAGTAGAAAACAGAGTTGGTGATGATGGTGTGCGTGCCATCCTACAATGTAGGTCGTCAGATTTATATTTAACGGATAGGAAGGAAACTATGGCAATTTTGCAAAAAGATACCCACACCCCTCTCCACGTTTGCAAATAAGGCCTTCGCTCGTTCATCCTTTTCTCTACTCTTACTAGCAATGTGCCCGTGCGTTGCAACGGATCCAAAATACTCCCTCCGTCCGGAAATACTTGTCATCAAAATGGATAAAAAGAGATGCACCTAGAACTAAAATACATTTAGATACACTCCCTTTTATCCATTTTGATGAAAAGTATTTTCGGACGGAGGGAGTATAATAATACATGTTCACAAACTTGAAAGAAAAACACTCTAGTTTGGTGTATATATCACTAAAAATATACTCGTATTAGGTTTCACTCAAAATATATTCCTTCTGGCTGTTTTGATGAGGTGGGGGGATGTGGTTGGTTTCAAGATACTAAGGGGTTTACGCAAATTGGAGGCGGTGAAGTGGGGTCTTGTCGCAAAAATGCCACGACTTACATCATAGTCGTTAGATGTAGATCTGATGGTCAGAAATGACGGATGGCAGACGCACCATCATCACCAACTGAGTCTTTTATAGGAGTCTCTACTCTTATAAAAAACATAGTTGGTGATGATGGTGTGCCTGCCATCCTGCTATATAGGTCGTCCGATTTATACCTGACGGATAGGAAGGAAACTATGGCAATTTTGCAAAAAGATACCCACACGCCTCTCAACATTTGCAAATATAAGGCATTCCCTTGTTCATCCTTTTCTCCCACAACATAAAATACTCATACAAATGCATCTTGATGTTCCATGCAACACATGGGAATCTTGCTAATTATGAATAAATAACACTCTATCAACGAGCCCCATCAGACACCAAATTTCTTGGCTTCCATGCTATAGCAAGATCTTCCCCTCGTTTCTGTTTTCCAACCCGGCGGCGGGCGGAGTGCGGTTTGCCAATAGTCGGCTTGCTCAACGGTGGTCCCACATGAAAGTGAAAATGTTAGGCAACACGCCTTCCCTAGCTATGTGGCGTGCCGGACGGGCCGTGGAGTACTCCCGATTCCCGGGCGTGTGGGGGTGCGACGAGCAGCAGCGAGCCTTTTTCCTCTTATTGGCAATGTGCCCGTGTGTTGCTACGGATCCAAAGTAGTAGAATAGTAGTACTTGTTCACAAACTTGAAAGAAATTACTCTTGTTTTGATATATTCCTAATATATTACTTTTCACTCAAAATATATTTCTCAGGCTGTTTTGATGAGTTGAGGGAGGGATGTGGTTGCTATGAAGATAATAAGGGGTTTTCTGCAAATTGGAGCAGAGAAGTGGGCTATTGTTGCAAAAATGCCACAACTTACCTCACAGTTGTTAGATGCAGATCTAATGGTCAGAAACGACGGATGGCAGACCCGCCACCATCACCAACTGAGTCTTTTATAGGAATAGTAGGAGTAGAGAAAAATGTATAAATTGTAACATTTGGTTCTACTCCTTGGCACGATCGATAGATAGAAATAACGATTGGAAACGCTAGGGCGGGGCTATTTCCTCCAGATAAGCAGGGTACGTAGTAGCTAGGTTGGCGCATCATCGGTTTGGTCACATGCGGTCCGACATGTTCTAGTGTTTCTAGCAAGATGCCCGTGGTTCCACGAAGTTGATGGAAAAGGTAAGCACAACTTATAAATTGATGGATGGAGTACTAGTTACAGCAGGGTGATGCATATAATTAAGCAAAGGGATCGCACATGTCAGTATTGACTGGAACGAGAATGCAATAGCATAATAAGAATTAAGACCACGATGATGCAAGCGTAGTGGTGGTTACATGAGGCAAGAAGAAAGATGCATCCATCAACGTACGACCTCCTCCTCCTCAACTTAGTGCGCCGGGCCACCGACGGGCGGCTAAGGAGCGGCTGCTTTTGTGGCGAGGTCAACATGCTTCTCAGCAAAGGCATCCAAAGCTTCTAGCTGGTTGAGGAATGCCAACGTCGTAGCATCCTCAATAGCCTTGTAGAAACCTAGGTACACGATTTTCTCGTACATGTGGATGTGTAGGTCGACGAATTCTTGCAGGGCGCGGCGCCTCGTAGCGAGCTCGATCATACGTCTCCAACGTATCTATACTTTTTTATTGTTCCATGCTATATTATATTCTGTTTTGGATGTTTTACGGGCTTTATTATACACTTTTATATTATTTTTTGGGACTAACCTGTTGACCGGAGGCCCAGCCCGAATTGCTATTTTTTGCTTATTTCAGTGTTTCGCAGAAAAAGAATATCAAATGGAGTCCAAACGGAATGAAACCTTTGGGAACGTGATTTTCGGAACGACCGTGATCCAAAGGACTTGGAGTCTACGCAAAGTAAACAACGAGGAGAGCACGAGGAAGGGGGGCGCGCCTACCCCTCCAGGCGCGCCCTCCACCCTCGTGGGGCCCATGTTGCTCCACCGGCGTACTTCTTCCGCCTATATATACCTCACGCACTTCAAACTATCAGACACGGAGCCAAAACCCTATTTCCACCGCCGCAACCTTCTGTACCCGTGAGATCCCATCTTGGGGCCTTTTCCGGCACTCCGCCGGAGGCGGCATTGATCACGGAGGGCTTCTACATCAACACCATAGCCTCTCCGATGATGTGTAAGTAGTTTACCTCAGAGCTTCAGGTCCAGAGTTATTAGCTAGATGGCTTTTTCTCTCTCTTTGGATCTCAATACAAAGTTCTCCACGATTCTCGTGGAGATATATTCGATGTAATCTTCTTTGTGGTGTGTTTGTTGAGATCCAATGAATTGTGGGTTTATGATCAAGAGTATCTATGAGCAATATTTGAATCTCCTCTTAATTCGTTTATGTATGATTGGTTATCTTTGCAAGTCTCTTCGAATTATTAGTTTGGTTTGGCCTACTAGATTGATCTTTCTTGCAATGGGAGAAGTGCTTAGCTTTGGGTTCAATCTTGCGGTGTCCTTTCCCAGTGACAGCAGGGGCAGCAAGGCACGTATTATATTTTGGCCATCGAGGATAGCAAGATGGGGTTTATATCATATTGCATGAGTTTATCCCTCTACATCATGTCATCTTACTTAAAGCATTACTCTGTTCTTATGAACTTAATACTCTAGATGCATCTTTGGATAGCGGTCGATGTGTGGAGTAATAGTAGTAGATGCAGAATCGTTTCGGTCTACTTTGTCGCGGACGTGATGCCTATATACATGATCATACCTAGATATTCTCATAACTATGCTCAATTCTATCAATTGCTCGACAGTAATTTGTTCACACACCGTAATACTTATGCTCTTGAGAGAAGCCACTACTGAAACCTATGGCCCTCGGGTCTATTTTCCATCATATTAATCTTCCAACACTTAGCTATTTTTATTGCCTTTTATTTTAATTTGCATATTTATTTTAAATATACCAAAAATATTATCTTATCATATCTATCAGATCTCAGTCTCGTAAGTGACCGTTGAGGGATTGGCAACCCCTTTATCGCGTTGGTTGCGAGGTTCTTATTTGTTTGTGTAGGTGTGAGGGACTCGTGCGTGATCTCCCTCTTTGGATTGATACCTTGGTTCTAAAAAACTGAGGGAAATACTTACGCTACTTTACTGCATCACCCTTTCCTCTTCAAGGAAAACCCAACGCAGTGCTCAAGAGGTAGCAAGAAGGATCTCTTGCGCCGTTGCCGGGGAGATTCGCGCCAAGTCAAGTCAAGTCAAGACATACCAAGTACCCATCACAAACTCTTATCCCTCGCATTACATTATTTGCCATTTGCCTCTCATTTTCCTCTCCCCCACTTCGCCCTTGCCATTTTATTCGCCCTCTCTTTCCCGTTCGCCTCCCTCTTTTTTTTGCTCCTCGCGCTTTCTGCCGTTATGTCTGAAATTGGGAAATTATTGTCGATATGGACAATAATAATAACATGGAAAATTCTGATGCTCCTGCTGAAGAACCCCCTATCTTACATACAAAAAAATTCCGAATTGGTAGTGGTAATATTATTGAAAAAGGAGTTATCCAAGATTTCTTTACTTGTACCGGTGGTTTGCCTTCTATGGGTAGTTCTATTCTTCATAGAACTAGTAGTATTGCGGACGCTATCGCCATGCTTGTAGTTGAACTTGAAAGGCAATTTATGCACACGCATCCTTACATACAAAGAATTTTCCTAGAATTTTCTAATATTGAGCATTCTTCTGTTAAGCGTGCTGCTACTATCTTTTTGGCTCATGAGTTTAGATTTATAATAAAAGAGGCCAAAGAAATCTTTGCACGCTATAGGGTGGACGCTGGTTGTCCTCCCATAGAGGCTATCATCTTTGATCAAGAGGAAATAATGCGTTTTCAATCTCTAGACTATGTTGTTTTTAATGTAAACCTTAGAAAAAGGGTTCCTACCAATGTTCTAGTTGATAGAATTTCTAAACTTAATAATGATTTTGCTATTCGAAATAATGAGCTAGGATATTCTCACAAGTTTAGGCTCACGAAGTTCTGTCAGAAAAATGCTTATAATGATGAATTGATTGTGCAATATGAAGGGCCGAAGTAGGAACCTATACCTCCCAAAGTTGATCTTGGGGACTTCTGTCCCATTAAATTTAGCCCTTTTGATTACTTTTTCTTGCATCAAAGAAAACTTGCTGCTGAACATAGAGAATATGAAATGAGTTTTCGTGATCTATCGTATTTATTATGGCAATACCTAGATCTATCCTTGCTTTTATGCCTAGCTAGGGGCGTTAAACGATAGCGCTTGTTGGGAGGCAACCCAATTTTATTTTAGTTTTTTGTTTTTTCTTATGTTTAGGAATAAATATTTGTTCTAGCCTCTGGTTATATTTGTTTTCATGTTTTAATTAGTGTCTGTGCCAAGTTAAACCTATAGGATCTTCTTGGATGATAGTTATTTGATCTGGCTGAAAATTCCAGAAACTTTCTGTTCACGAAAACAATTGTTAAAAATCACCAGAACGTGATAAAATACTGATTCCAATTGCATAAGATCATTAAACAAATTGTATAGGTCTTCCTATTTTGGTAGATTTTTCTGAGTTCCAGAAGTTTTCGTTAATTACAGATTACTACAGACTGTTCTGTTTTTGACAGATTCTGTTTTTCGTGTGTTGTTTGCTTATTTTGATGAATCTATGGCTAATAAAATAGTTTATAAACCATAGATAGGTTGGAATACATTAGTTTTAACACCCATATAAATAAATAATGAGTTCATTACATTACTTTGAAGTGGTGTTTTGTTTTCTTTCGCTAACGGAGCTCACGAGATTTTCTGTTAAGTTTTGTGTTGTGAAGTTTTCATGTTTTGGGTAAAAGATTTGATGGATTATGGAATAAGGAGTGGCAAGAGCCTAAGCTTGGGGATTCCCATGGCACCCAAATATATTCTAAGGACACCAAAAAGCCAAAGCTTGGGGATGCCCCGGAAGGCATCCCCTCTTTCGTCTACTTCCATCGGTAACTTTACATGGAGCTATATTTTTATTCACCACATGATATGTGTTTTGCTTGGAGCGTCTTGTATGATTTGAGTATTTTCTTTTTAGTTTACCACAATCATCCTTGCTGTACACACCTTTTGATAGAGACACACATGATTCGGAATTTATTAGAATACTCTATGTGCTTCACTTATATCTTTTGAGCTATATAGTTTTTGCTCTAGTGCTTCACTTACATCTTTTAGAGCACGGTGGTGGATTTGTTTTATAGAAACTATTGTTCTCTCATGCTTCACTTATATTATTTTGAGAGTCCTACAAAACAGCATGGTAATTTGCTTAAATTGAGAAATTAGTCCTAAAGTAATAGGCATGCAAGATTAGTAAAAAAATTCTTATGAGTGTGTTGAATACTATGAGAAGTTTGATGCTTGATAATTGTTTTGAGATATGAAGATGGTGATATTAGAGTCATGCTATTTGAGTAGTTGTGGATTTGAGGAATACATGTGTTAAAGTTTGTGATTCCCGTAGCATGCACGTATGGTGAACCGTTATGTGATGAAGCCGGAGCATTATTTATTTATTGATTGTCTTCCTTATGAGTGGCGGTCGGGGACGAGAGATGGTCTTTTCCTACCAATCTATCCCCATAGTAGCATGCGCATAATACTTTGCTTTGATAACTTGTAGATTTTTGCAATAAGTATATGAGTTCTTTATGACTAATGTTGAGTCCATGGATTATACACACTCTCTTCCTTCCAGCATTGCTAGCCTCTCCAACAGCACGCACTTTTCGCCGGTATCATACACCCACCATATACCTTCCTCAAAACAGCTACCATACCTACCTATCATGGCATTTCCATAGCCATTCCGAGATATATTGCCATGCAACTTACGACTGTTCCGTTTACTATGACACACTCCATCATTGTCATATTACTTCGCATGATCATGTAGTTGACATCGTATTTGTGGCAAAGCCACCATTCATAATTCTTTCATACATGTAACTCTTGATTCATTGCATATCCCGGTACACCGCCGGAGGCATTCACATAGAGTCATATTTTTTTTCTAAGTATTGAGTTGTAATTGTTGAGTTGTAAGAAATAAAAGTGTGATGATCATCATTATTAGAGCATTGTCCCAAGTGAGGAAAGGATGATGGAGACTATGATTCCCCCACAAGAGAGACTCTGGACGGAAAATAAAAAATAAAAAAAAGAGGCCATAAAAAAAGAGAAAAGGCCCAAATAAAAAAATGAGAGAGAAAGAGAGAAGGGACAATGCTACTATCCTTTTCCACACTTGTTCTTCAAAGTAGCACCATGATCTTCATGATAGAGAGTCTCCTATGATATCACTTTCATATACTAGTGGGAATTTTTCATTATAGAACTTGGCTTGTATATTCCAATGATGGGCTTCCTCAAAATGCCCTAGGTCTTTGTGAGCAAGCTAGTTGGATGCACACCCACTTAGTTTCTTTTGTTGAGCTTTCATATACTTATAGCTCTAGTGCATCCATTGCATGGCAATCCCTACTCACTCACATTGATATCTATTGATGGGCATCTCCATAGCCCGTTGATATGCCTAGTTGATGTGAGACTATCTTCTCCTTTTTTTTGTCTTCTCCACAACCACCATTCTATTCCACATATAGTGTTATGTCCATGGCTCACGCTCATGTATTGCGTGAAGATTGAAAAAGTTTGAGAACACCAAAAGTATTAAACAATTGCCTGGCTTGTCATCGGGGTTGTGCATGATTTAAATACTTTGTGTGGTGAAGATAGAGCATAGTCAGACTATATGATTTTGTAGGGACAACTTTCTTTGGCCATGTTATTTTGAGAAGACATAATTGCTTAGTTAGTATGCTTGAAGTATTATTATTTTTATGTCAATATTAAAATTTTATCTTGAATCTTTCGGATATGAATATTCATACCACAATTAAGAGAATTACATTGAAATTTATGCCAAGTAGCATTCCACATCAAAAATTCTGTTTTTATCATTTACCTACTCGAGGACGAGCAGGAATTAAGCTTGAGGATGGTTGATACGTCTCCAACGTATCTATAATTTTTTATTGTTCCATGCTATATTATATTCTGTTTTGGATGTTTAACAGGCTTTATTATACAATTTTATATTATTTTTGGGACTAACCTATTAACCGGAGGCCCAGCCCGAATTGCTGTTTTTTGCCTATTTCAGTGTTTTGCAGAAAAAGAATATCAAACGAAGTCCAAACGGAATGAAACCTTCGGGAACGTAATTTTGGGAACGAACGTGATCCCGAGGACTTGGAGTCTACGCAAAGTAATCAACGAGGAGAGCACGAAGCAGGGGGTGCGCCTACCCCCCCAGGCGTGCCCTCCACCCTTGTGGGGCCCACGTTGCTCCACCGACGTACTTCTTCCTCCTATATATACCTCGTACCCCCAAACTATCAGATACGGAGCCAAAAACCTATTTACACTGTCGCAACCTTCAGTACCCGTGAGATCCCATCTTGGGGCCTTTTTCCTGCTCCATGGGAGGGGGCATTGATCACGGAGGGCTTCTACATCAACACCATAGCCTCTCCGATGATGTGTGAGTAGTTTACCTCAGACCTTCGGGTCCATAGTTATTAGCTAGATGGATTTTTCTCTCTCTTTGGATCTCAATACAAAATTCTCCATGATTCTCGTGGAATTCTATTCGATGTAATCTTCTTTTGCGGTGTGTTTGTCGAGATCCCATGAATTGTGGGTTTATGATCAAGATTATCCATGAACAATATTTGAATATCCTCTTAATTCTTTTATGTATGATTGGTTATCTTTGCAAGTCTCTTCGAATTATCAGTTTGGTTTGGCCTACTAGATTGATCTTTCTTGCAATGGGAGAAGTGCTTAGCTTTGGGTTCAATCTTGTAGTGTCCTTTCCCAAAGGATGTGAGGGGTAGCAAGGCACATATTGTATTGTTGCCATCGAGGATAACAAGATGGGGTTTATATCATATTGCATGAGTTTATCCCTCTACATCATGTCATCTTGCTTAAATCGTTACTCTGTTCTTATGAACTTAATACTCTAGATGCATCTTTGGATAGCGGTCGATGTGTGGAGTAATAGTAGTAGATGCAGGCGTGAGTCGGTCTACTTGTCTCGGACGTGATGCCTATATACATGATCATACCTAGATATTCTCATAACTATGCTCAATTCTGTCAATTTCTCAATAATAATTTGTTCACCCACCGTAAAATACTTATGTTCTTGAGAGAAGCCAATAATGAAACCTATGGCCCCCGGGTCTATTTTCCATCATATTAATCTCCCGACAACAAGTTATTTCCGTTGCCTTTTATTTTACTTTCTTTACTTTGCATCTTTATCATAAAAATACCAAAAATATTATCCTATCATATCTATCAGATCTCACTCTCGTAAGTGACCGTGTAGGGTTGACAACCCCTTATCGCGTTAGTTGCGAGGATTTATTTGTTTGTGTAGGTGCGAGGGACTCGATCGTAGCCTCCTATTGGATTGATACCTTGGTTCTCAAAAACTAAGGGAAATACTTACGCTACTTTGCTGCATCACCCTTTCCTCTTCAAGGGAAAACCAACACAGTGCTTAAGAGGTAGCAAGAAGGATTTCTGGCACCTTTGCCGGGGAGGCTTTCACAAAGTCAAGATTTGGACTCCCGACAACGAGCCATTTCTGGTGCCGTTGTCGGGGAGGTCTATGCAAAAGTCAACATACCAAGTACCCATCAAAAACCCTTATCTCCTGCATTACATTATTTGCCATTTGCCTCTCATTTTCCTCTCCCCCACTTCACCCTTGCCGTTTTATTTGCCCTCTCTTTTCCGTTCGCCTCTTTTTCGCTTGCTTCTTGTTTGCTCATGTGTTGGATTGCTTGTTTGTCACGATGGCTCAAGATAATACCAAATTATGTGACTTTACAAATACCAACAATAATGATTTCCTTAGCACTCCGATTGCTCCTCTTACCGATACTGAATCTTGTGAAATCAATGCTGCTTTGTTGAATCTTGTCATGAAAGATCAATTCACCGGCCTTCCTAGTGAAGATGTCGCTACTCATCTAAATAGCTTCGTTGATTTGTGTGATATGCAAAAGAAGAATGATGTTGACAATGATATTGTTAAATCGAAGCTATTTCCTTTTTCGCTTAGAGATCGTGCTAAAGCTTGGTTTTCGTCTTTGCCTAAAAATAGTATTGATTCTTGGAATAAGTGCAAAGATGCTTTTATCTCTAAGTATTTTCGTCCCGCTAAGATTATGTCTCTTAGAAACGATATTATTAATTTTAAGCAACTTGATCATGAACATGTTGCACAAGCTTGGGAGAGGATGAAATTAATGATACGTAATTGTCCCACGCATGGTTTTAATTTGTGGATGATTATACAAAAAAATTATGCCGGATTGAATTTTGCTTCTAGAAATCTTTTAGATTTGGCCGCGGGAGGCACTTTTATGGAAATCACTTTAGGAGAAGCTACTAACTCCTAGATAATATTATGGTTAATTATTCTCAATGGCACACTGAAAGATCTACTAATAAAAAAGTGCATGCAATAGAATAGATTAATGTTTTGAGTGGAAAGATGGATGAACTTATGAAATTATTTGCTACTAAGAGTGTTTCTTCTGATCCTAATGATATTCCTTTATCTACTTTGATTAAGAATAATAATGAATCTATAGATGTGAATTTTGTTGGTAGGAATAATTTTGGTAACAACGCGTATAGAGGAAACTTTAATCCTAGGCCTTATCCTAGTAATTCCTCTAATAATTATGGTAATTCCTACAACAATGGAAATTTTAATAAGATGCCCTCTGAATTCGAGACTAGTGTTAAAATATTTATGAATTCACAAAAGAATTTCAATGCTTTGCTTGAAGAGAAATTGCTTAAAGTTGATGAATTGGCTAGGAACGTTGATAGAATTTCTCTTGATGTTGATTCTTTAAAACTTAGATCTATTCCTCCTAAGCATGATATAATTGAGTCTCTCAAGGCCATGAGAATTTCCATTGATGAGTGCAAAGAAAGAACCGCTAGGATGCGTGCTAAGAAAGATTGCTTTATAAGAGCGTGTTCCTCTAGTTCCTATGAAAATAAAGATGAAGATCTAAAAGTTATTGATGTGTCCCCTATTAAATCTTTGTTTTGCAATATTAATCTTGATAATGATGGGACTGAATATGATCCACCTTTGCCTAGAAGGCGTTCCAAAAATTTGGAGTTTTTAGATCTTGATGCTAAAATTGATAAAAGTGGGATTGAAGAGATCAAAACGTTAGATATTAATAAACCCACTATTTTGGATTTCAAGGAATTTAATTATGATAATTGCTCTTTGATAGATTGTATTTCCTTGTTGCAATCCGTGCTAAATTCTCCTCATGCTTATTGTCAAAATAAAGCCTTTACCAAACACATCGTTGATGCTTTGATGCAATCTTATGAAGAAAAACTTGAGTTGGAAGTTTCTATCCCTAGAAAACTTTATGATGAGTGGGAATCTACTATTAAAATTAAGATTAAAGATCATGAATGCTATGCTCTGTGTGATTTGGGTGCTAGTGTTTCCATGATTCCAAAAACTTTGTGTGATTTGCTAGGTTTCCGTGATTTTGATGATTGCTCTTTAAACTTGCACCTTGCGGATTCCACTATTAAGAAACCTATGGGAAGAATTAATGACGTTCTTATTGTTGCAAATAGGAACTATGTGCCCGTAGATTTTATCATTCTTGACATAGATTGCAATCCTTCATGTCCTATTATTCTTGGTAGACCTTTCCTTAGAACGATTGGTGCAATTATTGATATGAAGGAAGGGAATATTAGATTCCAATTTCCACTAAAGAAAGGTATAGAACACTTCCCTAGGAAGAAAATAAAATTACCATATGAATCTATCATGAGAGCCACTTATGGATTGCCTACCAAAGATGGCAATACCTAGATCTATCCTTGCTTTTATGCCTAGCTAGGGGCGTTAAACGATAGCGCTTGTTGGGAGGCAACCCAATTTTATTTTTAGTTTTTTTGCTTTTGTTTCTGTTTAGGAATAAATCTTTGATCTAGCCTCTGTTTAGATGTGTTTTTAGGTTTTAATAAGTGTTTGTGCCGAGTTAAACCTATAGGATCTTTTTGGATGATAGTTATTTGATCTTGCTGTAATTTCCAAAAACTTTCTGTTCACGAAAACAATTGTTAAAAATCACTAGAACGTGATAAAATAGTGATTCCAATTGCTTCTGATCAATAAAAAAAATTCCTAGGTCGTCCTATTTTTGCTGATGTTTTGGAGTTCCATAAGTTTGCGTTAGTTACAGATTACTACAGACTGTTCTGTTTTTGACAGATTCTGTTTTTCGTGTGTTGTTCGCTTATTTTGATGAATCTATGGCTAGTAAAATAGTTTATAAACCATAGAGAAGTTGGAATACAGTAGGTTTAACACCAATACAAATAAATAATGAGTTCATTACAGTACCTTGAAGTGGTCTTTTGTTTTCTTTCGCTAACGGAGCTCACGAGATTTTCTGTTAAGTTTTGTGTTGTGAAGTTTTCAAGTTTTGGGTGAAAGATTTGATGGACTATGGAACAAGGAGTGGAAAGAGCATAAGCTTGGGGATTCCCATGGCACCCCCAAGATAATATAAGGACACCAAAAAGCCAAAGCTTAGGGATGCCCCGGAAGGCATCCCCTCTTTCGTCTACTTCAATCGGTAACTTTACTTGGAGCTATATTTTTATTTACCACATGATATGTGTTTGCTTGGAGCGTCTTGTATGATTTGAGTCTTTGCTTTTTAGTTTACCACATTCATCTTTGCTGTACACACCTTTTGAGAGAGACACACATGATTCGGAAATTATTAGAATACTCTATGTGCTTCACTTATATCTTTTGAGTTATATAGTTTTTGCTCTAGTACTTCACTTATATCTTTTAGAGCACGGTGGTGGATTTGTTTTATAGAAACTATTGATTTCTCATGCTTCACTTAGATTATTTTGAGACTAATGGTAATTTTCTTAAATAATCCTAATATGCTAGGTTTCAAGATTAGTAAAAAACTTTCTTATGAGAGTTTTGAATACTAAGAGAAGTTTGATGCTTGATGATTGTTTTGAGACATGGAGGTAGTGATATTAAAGTCGTGCTAGTTGAGTAGTTGTGAATTTGAGAAATACTTGTGTTGAAGTTTGCTAGTCCCGTAGCATGCACGTATGGTAAACGTTATGTAACAAATTTGAAACATGAGGTGTTCTTTGATTGTCCTCCTTATGAGTGGCGGTCGGGGACGAGCGATGGGCTTTTCCTACCAATCTATCCCCTAGGAGCATGCACGTAGTGCTTGGTTATTGATGACTTGTAGATTTTTGCAAGAAGTATGTGAGTTCTTTATGACTAATGTTGAGTCCATGGAGTATACGCACTCTAACCTTTCCATCATTGCTAGCCTCTTGACTGCCGTGCATTGCGCTTTCTCACATTGAGAGTTGGTGCAAACTTCACCGGTGCATCCAAACCCCGTGATATGATACACTCTTTCACACATAAACCTACTTATATCTTCCTCAAAACAGCCACCATACCTACCTATTATGGCATTTTCATAGCCATTCCGAGATATATTGCCATGCAACTTTCCACCGTTTCGTTTATCATGACACGTTCATCATTGTCATATTGCTTTGCATGATCATGTAGTTGACATAGTATTTGTGGCAAAGCCACCATTCATAATTCTTTCATACATGTCACTCTTGGTTCATTGCATATCCCGGTACACCGCTGGAGGCATTCATATAGAGTCATACTCTGTTCTAGTATCGAGTTGTAATCATTGAATGTAAATAAATAGAAGTGTGATGATCATCATTTTCTAGAGCATTGTCCCAAGTGAGGAATAAAAAAAAGAGAAAGGCCATAAAAAAAGAGAAGGCCCCAAAAAGATGAGAGAAAAAGAGAGAAGGGACAATGTTACTATCCTTTTACCACACTTGTGCTTCAAAGTAGCACCATAATCTTCATGATAGAGAATCTCTTGTTTTGTCACTTTCATATACTAGTGGGAAATTTTCATTATAGAACTTGGCTTGTATATTCCAACAATGGGCCTCCTCAAGTGCCCTAGGTCTTCGTGAGCAAGCAAGTTGGAAGCACACCCACTTAGTTTCTTTTGTTGAGCTTTCATATATTTATAGTTCTAGTGCATCCGTTGCATGGCAATCCCTACTCCTTGCATTAACATCAATCGATGGGCATCTCCATAGCTCATTGATTAGCCTCATTGATGTGAGACTTTCTCCTTTTTGTCTTCTCCACATAACCCCCATCATCATATTCTATTCCACCCATAGTGCTATATCCATGGCTCACGCTCATGTATTGCGTGAAGGTTGAAAAAGTTTGAGATAACTAAAGTATGAAACAATTGCTTGGCTTGTTATCGGGGTTGTGCATGATGAGAGCATTCTTGTGTGACGAAAATGGAGCATGACTAAACTATATGATTTTGTAGGGATGAACTTTCTTTGGCCATGTTATTTTGAGAGGACATAATTGCTTAGTTAGTATGCTTGAAGTATTATTATTTTTATGTCAATATTGAACTTTTATCTTGAATCTTTTGGATCTGAATATTCATACCGCAATTAAGAAGAATTACATTGAAATTATGCCAAGTAGCATTCCACATCAAAAATTCTGTTTTTATCATTTACCTACTCGGGGACGAAAGCAGTGAATTAAGCTTAGGGATGCTTGATACGTCTCCAACGTATCTATAATTTTGATTTCTCCATGCTATATTATCTTCTGCTTTTGGACATTACTGGGCTTTATTATACACTTTTATATTATTTTGGGACTAACCTATTAACCGGAGGCCCAACCTGTAATTGCTGTTTTTTGCCTATTTCAGAGTTTCGCAGAAAAAGAATATCAAACGGAGTCCAAATGGAATTAAACCTTCGGGAACGTGATTTTCGGAACGAACATGATCCAGAGGACTTGGACCCTACGTCAAGAAAGCTACCATGAAGCCACGAGGTAGGGGGCGCACCTACCCCCCTGGGCGCGCCCTCCACCCTCGTGGGCCCCATGTTGCTCCACCAACGTACTCCTTCCTCCTATTTATACCAACGTACCCCCAAACTACCAGATACGGAGCCAAAAAGCTAATTCCACCGCCGCAACCTTCTGTACCCGTGAGATCCCATCTTGGGGCCTATTCCGGAGCTCCGCCAGAGGGGGCATCGATCATGGAGGGCTTCTACATCAACACCATAGCCTCTCCAATGATGTGTGAGTAGTTTACCTCAGACCTTGGGGTCCATAGTTATTAGCTAGATGGCTTCCTCTCTCTTTTTGGATCTCAATACAATGTTCTCCCCCTCTCTTGTGGAGATCTTTTCGATGTAATCTTCTTTTGCGGTGTGTTTGTTGAGACCGATGAATTGTGGGTTTATGATCAAGTTTATCTATGAACAATATTTGAATCTTTTGAATTCTTTTATGTATGATTGGTTATCTTTGCAAGTCACTTCGAATTATCAGTTTGGTTTGGCCTACTAGATTGATCTTTCTTGCAATGGGAGAAGTGCTTAGCTTTGGGTTCAATCTTGTGGTGTCCTTTCCCAAAGTGATGAGGGGCAGCAAGGCACGATTGTATTGTTGCCATCGAGGATAACAAGATGGGGTTTATATCATATTACATGAGTTTATCCTCAACATCATGTCATCTTGCTTAAAGCGTTACTCTGTTCTTATGAACTTAATACTCTAGATGCATCTTTGGATAGCGGTCGATGTGTGGAGTAATAGTAGTAGATGCAGGCAGGAGTCGGTCTACTTGTCTCGGACGTGATGCCTATATACATGATCATACCTAGATATTCTCATTACTATGCTCAATTCTGTCAATTGTTCAATAGTAATTTGTTCACCCACCGTAAATACTTATGTTCTTGAGAGATGCCACTAGTGAAACCTATGGCCCCCGGGTCTAGTTTCCATCATATTAATCTCCCGACAACAAGCTATTTCCGTTGCCTTTCATTTTACTTTCTTTACTTTGCATCTTTATCATAAAAATACCAAAAATATTATCCTATCATATCTATCAGATCTCACTCTCGTAAGTGACTGTGTAGGGATTGACAACCCCTTATCGCGTTGGTTGCGAGGATTTATTTGTTTGTGTAGGTGCGAGGGACTCATGCGTAGCCTCCTACTGGATTGATACCTTGGTTCTCAAAAACTGAGGGAAAGTTTACGCTACTTTGCTGCATCACCCTTTCCTCTTCAAGGGAAAACCAACGCAGTGCTCAAGAGGTAGCAGTGGGTGGGTGCGGGGCGGGGCAGTGACACTTACATATCTCTACTCTTATAAAAAAACAGAGTTGGTGATGATGGTGTTCCTGCCATCCTGCAATATAGGCCTTCCAATTTATATCCGACGGATAGGAAGGAAACTATGGCAATTTTGCAAAAAGATACCCACACCCCTCTCCACATTTGCAAATAAGGCATTCCCTCATTCATCCTTTTCTCCCACAAGATAAACTACTCATACAAATGCATCTTGATGTTCCGGGCAACGCATGGGCATCTTTCTAGTAGGGAGAAGGAGTTTGTGTGACACATATCTATATTATGGGATAGGTAGATAGGATTGTGCGAGGCATACTTAAAGCATCACGGAGATAAACAAACGGTGTGCATGCACGTGCCGGAAAAAATGAAGCGATAAACAATGTCTACGCGCACGCGCGCGCGTGTGTGTATGTGTGAGAGAGAGAGAGGGATGGAGAGAGAGAGAGGGAGAGAGAGAGAACGAAATTTCAAAAAAAAAGGTGCTCTCCTGGAATCCCATTTTATGTATTCATATGGTTCCGGAACTCGAGTTAACCTTAGGCATATGTGTGAGAGACATAATTATCCTCTGAGACATTAGTGGCTGTGGGTGGGCGGAATTAAAGGGGTGGGCGTGTTCGACAGAGAGAGCGTGTGTGTGTTTCTATGTGAGAGACTTGTAGGACGGGGTAGAAAGACAAATTCTAACCTTGACGGAGAGAGAGAAATACACGAAGTGCATGTGCGTGATTCCGATGCCCATGGGGAAATGAGATATGTATGCGTGTGAGAGAGATTGCACAATTCATTCACGTATCACTATCTAGCGATCGTGGACGTGCATCGCTTGAACATAAATCAATATCTACTTCGTATCGTGGCCAAAGGTACATTATCGATTCGACGCTATAAAGATTGGACACTCACATATCACATTTTTTCTATCTAAATAAACCTTTTCAATTGTGCATGCCAAAGTTAGAGTGATGTTTCTTCAAACAACCAATGTAGCTATCTTGTACATGCACCATTGTTACTCTTGCATTCAAGTTCATTAGTCTTGGATGATTTAAGGTTCTATTATGAAGTAATATATGTAATATTCATATATGAATTCAACAGTGGAATTTATGAAATGGAGGCTATGTAATCATATGAGGTAACACTTTTAAGCAGCGGACTACAATATCCATTTATTTTTGTGCGCCTCTACACTAACACATCAATGCATTATGTTTAAAGTAAATAACCAATGGAACTAAATTATCTATTTACACGAGAAATACATAGGCTAAGCGTTTGATCCCTTTTTTTTTGTGAACGCGCCTCTACACCCGTATGATTGGCCGCCCCCGTGTGAACGTCCAAGTTATCGGCGCATCATCCTGAGTTATTGTCTTTTTTTCTGGGGTGGACTTCACACCAGTTATTAACTACTGACGCGTGCCCCGTGTACACAGTCTCGCATGACCTTCCCTCTAGCACGGTCCAAAATTAGTTGAAACTGGATATGAATGATCCCGCGGGCGGCAAAAGGTCCTGCCTCCTTCTAAAATTTCCGCCACCTAGTCTTTAGCATGCGAAATTCCCCTTTTGTCCTTGGTGCACGGAGGACAACAGTAACAATACCGCCTTCATCTACATAATAGGTCGGGGCTGCTTTGGTAACTTCTGGTCCCACCACCACACGACACTCCCATTTCCTCTCCCCCTCCCGCAAAAACGACTAACTCCACAACACTAGAACAGCTTACATCACGCCGTCCGTACTTCATCGGCCTTTCTACCCCTCCCCTCTCGAAACCCTAGACTGCTCATCCACCGGTGTACCAGATCCCATTCACTGCCAGCGGCGTTCACCTTGCCGGATCTGCTTCTGCGGCCGCATCTACCCCTCCCACCTCCACTAGAAACAAGTAGACTGCTCATCCACCACTGTACCACAGCCCATTCAGTGCTGGTACTCTCGTCAACCGCAGCGCATCTGCAGCGGCTCATTCGCACTCCCCACCGGAGACGCTTCATCCACACACCCCGGACCCGCCCCACCGACGCCCCCGTCGACGGCCTCTGATCCTCTTCGCCGACACCTTCCTCAACCCTACCGGAGCCGCTTCACCGACACCATCGTCAACCCTACCGGAGTAGCTTCGCATATACCATTCTCAACTCACAAGTCCATGGCCAGATATCCGCTTCATCGCACCCTCATCCAACCTACCGGAGGAGCTTCTGATGCCCCGTCCATGGCCGCAGATCCGCATCATTGACACCATCCTTAACCCAATCACCGGAGCAGCTTCATTGATGCCCTCATCCACGGCCACAGATCCGCTTTGCCCACATCGTAGTCCACCATACCAGAGCCGCTCCACAAACACCCTACTCGAGGGTTCTAGATCTCCTTACCGGACCCTGAGACAGCCAGCGCAGCGTCATCACCCTTGACGTTTCTAACCTGATTCCCACCGTCTGGCAAGATGCCAAGCACCCGCCACGGCCTAGGTACTTCACCTTTAAACCCGTCCAGCATCACCTGCCCGATGTACTTCAAATATACTAACATGTCGCTGTTACATGTTATGCAGCTGGCAAAAACTACAAGGACGATGTTTCTTCTGGATCTAACAGCTTGTCCAACCAAGATCCTGGACTGAGGCATTGCTATGATCTTGTAAGTGCATCTCTCTCTCTCTTGTATTGTTGTGTGCCTGCCAGCGTTCTTTGCTAGGATTTTTGACCAGTAATCACTTTGTGCAGACAATGATTTCTACTACTGGCTGCTAAATTAGATATGTAGATGTCATACATGATACTATCTCGTACCTCCGTTCCTAAATATAATTCTTTCTAGAGATTCCACTATTGGCTACATATGGAGCAAAATGAGTGAATCTACACTCAAAAATGCATCTATATACATCTCTATGTGGTCCATACTGGAATCTCTACAAAGACATATATTTAGGAACAGAGGTAGTACATTACACAAAACCGTATGTGGCATGTAGGAATTCCAGTGCACTACATTAGGCTCCCTTAGAGTGCCTGCTAGTCCAGCACACAGAGTCATGGCTAGTTTATGCTACGCACACAATCGTTAATTGGTGGTTTAAATATGCACAAGGGATATGCAATGTATTATCATGTAGAGATGTCTGAAATTAGCCGTGTCAACTTGCAGATAGGGTTACACAATGAAAAAGTACAAGATGTATGTGGCAATTTCATGGAGCATCGCCAAAAAAGGAGAGGCAACAGTGGCCTATACAATGTGCTATGGTAGGTCACTCCTCCATTGCAATCATCGTGACATGTTATTTGTATGTCAGTTCTATTGGCCAAGTTTCTTAGGGACAGTTACTACGAGTTATCCTAAGAAAATAACCACCTGTGAATATAAGCTCCAGGTAATAAGCCAAAAGTTCTTTTCATTGCCTTCCTTTTCAGCTTATCTTTGGTATGATCAGTGAAAAGTCTAGATTGCATTATATATTTTTCATTTTTCTGCCCATATAAAAATTAATTTGACTTGCAAACATCACAAATTGAACCCACTGCAGTAATTAATATGATAGGAAAACAGACCATCACTATTTGTTCAAAATGCAAATACAAAGATACCATCTACTTGACACAATCTACTTTGGTCAATATCTTCCATAGAGATCCCATTGCCTAATTTAAATGAAGAACGCATGACCCACATTTAAATGAAGAGCAATTATTTATTGAAATTCGATGGTCCAAGTGGCTCGTTATTATCATATAGGAGCCACCTGAAAGCATCATATAGCAGCAGCAGCAGCTCATAGCAACTCATCATACAACAACAACAACAGCAGTGTGCAATTCATCATATACCTGCAGCATCTCATAGCAACTCATCATACAACAGCAGCAACAGCAGTGTGCAATTCATCATATACCTGTAGCAGCTCATAGCAATTCATCATATAGCAGCAGCAGAAGCAACTCATACCAATTCATCATATAGCAGCAGCAGGAGCAGCTTATAGCAACTCATCATATAGCAGCAGCAGAAGCAGCTCATAGCAATTCATCGTATAGTGGATCAGAATGAAAATTTGGCAAAAAAAATAGAGGATATCCTCACCTTGTTGGATGAGCTCATCCTTCAACAACACCTCAAGGCCACGGCCTGGGAGGAGGGGAGGGGGAATAAGGTGCCTTCTCCTGTAGTGTGGCATCAGCCATAGTTGTGCGGCGCCCGCCGGAGTAGTGCATTGGACGGACCATTGTGGATCAGCTGCTGGAGACCGTGAGAATGAGGGGCGGCGCCAGACGGAGGAGTAGTCGGGGAGATTTGGCCCTACCCACCGACCATGTAGCCTAGCTGGACAGAGCATCATCGAGGACCAGGCCAGATGGGACCAGTGGCGACGGCTCGCTGGAGCAACCCTAGCGCTGCAGGCAGGGGATCAAGGTAGAGGGAAAGGGGAGAGGAGATGCAAGCGGTAGGGCAATTGCATTTTGAGTGTAATATAGGCAGACTACAGAGTCATTTCACTATTCCCCTTCCCTATAAATTTTAGTGAGCTTCTACCCGAAACACCCCCTCCAAAGCGAAATAAGTTAAGCCCAAGCCCATAACTCAAAAATGACTACTTTACATCTTTTATGGCTTATTTTGACAATAAGCTCTGAAAAAGAGGAATAGAACTGGCCCTTAACCAGCAATTCAATTCTGCGTGCAATAATGAATCACTCACCTGCTATAGTGTACATTTAGGCATCATCATACATGGCATAACCTAATAAATGTGCATTCCATTGTAGAATCTGGAATATGCAATGTTTATGTTAGTTAATACGTTGCACACGATGTTTAAATGCCCCTTAAATCTGGTCAGTCAAGTGATCCTCTTTAAGCCTCCTTCTTTGCTTCTTTTCTTGATACATCTGTTCAATTGCTTGTTTGCACCAGCCAGCCATACCAGAACTATTTTCTTTGATTACTTGTTGTTCTTGACCTAACACTCTAACATACCTTATCAACGATATAAACACTAAGGGATGCTATAGTGGGGGCTTGTTTAACTCATAGGTGACATAAAGGTTTGGCTGTACACTAAAGTAGGCTCTCCAAGAGTACCTGGAGATCCAGTTCGAAGGTATGCCTAGTTTTTACATAGTGCACACATAGTAAATGCTCATTTCATTGTGTGCAAGTGCAAGAGATGTGGCATGTTTCATTATGTGGTGTTGTTTTGTTATAATCTCATCCTTTTGTGTTGTTCACAGACTGGAAAGTATGCATATTTATCTTCCAAGGAGACGAGTAACTAGTTTGTGTCACTTTGCAGAGGGGGTGCAATGAAGATAAGATTGAGGATTTCCAAGTACAAGATGTTAGGAAGGAGCCTTGCAAGAGAAGTAGGAGCAGCGCTGAGCCTGTTCAACCAGTTAAGGTAAGTCACCGTATCCAACTCAACAGTTCAATTCCTTGTTTGTTTCAAGCATAGTTAATTTGTTCTTCTCAATTGCTTTATTTGTCCTCAGTTAATGAGATGCCCAAACAATGATGCCTGATGTTGGGTACTTGTATAACTATTAGTTGACGTAATTAAAGGCCTTACCATTTAATTACTCTGGCGAAGTGTGCCTGAAGCTTTGAAGTCTATTAACCAACTATTACTGCATGAGGCTCACAATCTAGTTTATACTAGGCTAATGATTGCATAGCTTTCCTTGTTGTAGTAGGTTTGTATGAATCCCTCTGTTGTTCATTATGCTCCCTAAGACTTTAATTGAGCTACAGAATGGCCAACTGCTTGCTTACTTATACATAACGTCTTTGTCTAAATTTGCAACTTGTCTGTGTTTTGGATTTCGCCCCAACATCATGCTTTTCTGGTGAGCTAAGAGAGATTTCTGTATGCACGCTGCACAGACTACCATTTTTATAATTTTTAAAATATCACCTGCTTATGCTTCATGACGTGTAACATTATTGTTATTCTTGTTTTTCCATGTACAAAATAGTTTGTCTTGCTCGCTTCATTGTTGTAACTATATTTTTGCCCTAGTCATGTGTACTTACAGAAACATTTCAGGATGAAGTGACATCAACACAAAGATCTCATGAAAGCGGTGCGGCATGGCCATTACCGAATGATTATGGATTGGAATTGGAATGTGCTGATGTCCTCGAGCAACAACTTGAGGTGGCAAGACAACGTGTACATGATTCTCAACATACAATCAACAAGTTGAGACTGGACATGCAGGTATTAGATGCAGGAGTCAAAATAAAATGAAACAAGAAACTGAGGTAACCACGAAGGAATTAGAGATTTTGCAGACTGGAATTTGTGCTATCTGAATCCGGCCAATCCTATTTTCTGAAGAGACTATAATTCAAATGGTAAGCTTTGTTGATGCATGTCCATGATGTATGAGCTTTATTTGTCCAGTGTATGTAATTTGTTGTTTGTGTACGCTTTATTATTACTGGTGCCGAACTATAATGCCCAGTGGGTATATTCGGTTGTAATTTCTTTATTGTATAGTGTAGGATTATTCTTTTTATTGTATAGTGTATGTTTCTAGAGGCGATAGTATAGAGTAGGATAATTCTTGAATATGCTATATCGTTGAAACGGGGGCCCACACGCCCAAACATTTCCTGGACGCCATATGAATGAACAAACATGTGTAGTCAAAGCGGGCCTTGGGCTGGTCAAAATAATATTAAGTGGATCCCAAATTATGTGGCCCACCGTAACAACGGCTCTTAGCAGGCTGTTAACAAGACAAAAGCTTGATAGGGCCGTATAAATGGAAATGGCCCGCGGGCCTCTAGTAGGCCGAAATAGATGTCAATTTTGTCTCGGCCCTTTTACTTTACGGGCCAGTAAGAGGCCAAAAGTGTTATGGGGCAGAGGAGGCCCAATTTGCAAACTAGGCTTTTAACAGGCTGAAAGTCGCGCTGGGCTGAAATGATGCCTTGTGGAACGTGGGCCCCTAATGGGCCTAAATTCAAAGGCCCAACTGTTGTGCAGGCCGTTAACAGGTCGAGAGACAAAATGGGCAAGGAGTTGGCCCATTTACCAAATGAGCCGATTACAGGCCTAAAGTCACATCGGGCTAGAATTGGCTCAACTGCAGAATGGGCTAAGAAAAGGCCGAAATACATTCCTGGCCGTTAACGGGCTGGAACTGATGATGGGCCGCTAACAGGCCGAAAGAAGCTCGGGCCGCAATTGGGCCCAAAGACGTAGCGGCCGTTAACGGGCTAAAACTGACGATCGGCTGGAAATTGTCAAATGTATAATGGGCCTTTGATGGCCGATTCTGTGTAACTTGTATGGGCCGTGCTTGTAAATGGGCATGACTCAAGTAGGCCGGTAATGGGTCGACCCGCTTATTTTAACAGGCCCGGCCTTTTAACCTGAATGGGCCACATGTCGACATATCATAGGCGCATCTCACCCATTGAATGAGTGACACCTGTGCCAATGCCGAGTTGACACATGGTTCCCTCGGCCAATGAGAATTTTACACGTGGAAAATCATCATTGGTCATGGCTATTAGTGGGCTATCAGATCCAAAACCGGACCCGATAGCTTAACGGCGACCCGTTACGGTGGATGCCACGTGTCGGTCACCCTTAACGAAAGCACTTCCATGACGCGACATTTATCATCATGGAAGTGAACACTTCTGTGATGATAATTTTGGTAATGTCATGGAACACTTCTATGACATCACATGTATGACTATCTTGATTCTATCATAAAAGCGTCATGGATGTACATGCAAGACAGAAATAGTGACCTACTGTGACAAACACGTATCATCACGGAAGTGTCTTTTTTTTTGTAGTGACATCTACGTAATCCCAGTTACGTAATTAACATAATGTGAAACGTGTGGGCTGTTGATTGGAGAGTGGGGAGAGAGAGAGAGAGGGGACCACCACCATGAAAATCATGGAGGAGAGAGAGAGAGAGGCAATTTATGTTAACCCTTTCGTAGGTTCCCCTAGATGTAGAAAGATGTGAAATGCATGAATCTGTAGTGGACGTACTATTGGAGTGCCTAAGATAAATTGTGTATGTAGACCCTATGTGTTTATTTACTTCACATGTTAGCTTTGTCTCGGGTCAAACCTTCTAAGTTTATACACACAAAAATTCATCATCATTCCATATATTTTCATACTCCTACAATATATCTTACTATTATTGTCAAAGTTCATATACACCGGATGAGATTCATGCAAACACGGCAGATTTTCATTACATTTCAAACTTTTATAGGATAGAAAAATAAAAGAAACCCGACCCTAAACCTATTCTACGGTGGCGATCGACTTCCTCCATCTGCGACGTCCATGTACGGGGGCGGGTTTCAAGACCCGTGAAGTGAAGGTGCGGTCTCCGGCGAGGAAGAGTAGAACACGGGAGATCGACCGGCCAGTTGGCACACCATGCCCTGCCGCCACCCACGCGCTACTCATCCTCGGAGGAGTCCCCGACCTCGGCGGTGCCGGTGGACGTGAGGTCGATGATGATGGACGTGGACGGTCCATCGCTTCACCTGCCACATGCGCCACCGAACATTGGACGACGGAAAGTAGGACGCGTGGCTGACGGTGCTCCCGTCGTCGGCCGCTAGCATGGCCACCGCTTGTGCGGTCGCATCTGGCTACACCGCGATTGTGTTGCGAGCGGCGAATTGAGCGAGGGCAGCGACCTCGAGCTTCATCCCCGAAGACAAGCTCTCTTGCAGAGTATTCGCGCTCGCGGTCATGGCGAATGTGGTGCCAGGTAGCAGGAGGATGCGCTATGGTGTGGAGTTTAGCTGGGCTTTGCCGCTTTAAGTAGCGCATTCCGGTGAGGCCAAGCATCCGGGTGCGTCATTAAGTCGCGGAGTTGGTTCCTCGACGAGCCTCTTTATGATGGCATCTGACGGACGCGACATGAATGCGGCGGCTGGCGCCGGCTGAGAACGCACTAGCGACAGCGCTTAGGGGCAGTATTTTAGTGTGCCAGGGTAGTCAGCTGCGGTCATGGCAACGTTGGAGATACCCTTTGCTGACATGCGATCCCCAGATGTCATGGAAAAAGCAAGACAACCTAGCATGGTCTTAGGTCCTGGGGATGCAGTTGGTCGTGCTAGAACACTCTGCGGACGCGTCGCGGCGCGCGCGCACTTTGGCGGCCCGTGCATCCTTGACGAGCCAGGTGTTGATCTGCTGGTCGTGCCATAGTGCTAATGCCACCCGCGGCACCCTGAAGCCGACCGAGTCCAGCGACGATGAGCGTGTCCCTCACCACGGTCGCTGTGTCCAGAGGCGGTGTGGGAGCTGCGCCACATTGCTGGCCCCCACGACCCACATGACCGGTTGCCGGTGGCGAGGAGGTCATGGGCTAGCTCCTCCATTGGGCTAGTCTGCGCAACGTCGTCCCGACAGGTGTGCCCCACATGTCGGTTTCCCTGTTTTCCCAGCCAAATTCGAGCGTCAGTGCTCCGTGTTGCGCATTAGGCGCAGAACAGGTGGTTTTTGTGCCCTGGTTCAAATGTGGTACAGTACCAAGTTGTTACCCTATCCCCAAGTGTGGTGGTTTTGGGGACGGTAACACCCTTTTCCTTTTCAACTAGTGAAGTGTAAAACTTGATTAGGTAGCCGGATGGTGTGCTAATTTAGGTGTCTGACTGTTTGAAGTAAAAAATTGAGGTGTGCCCGGTCCGTGCCCGCATTTAGGGGTCCAACTTACCATGTCCCGATAGTAGTAACTATACTAGTCCTCAAGCATTACTCCCTCTATTTTTATTTACTCCGCATTTTAGCTTTGCTCAGAGTCAAACTTTGTAAAATTTGACAAAGTTTATAGACAGAAATAATAACATATACAATAACAAATCAATACCATTAGATTCATTATTGAATATACTTTCACATCATATAGATTTGCTATTGTACATGTTCATATTTTTCTATAAATTTGGTCAAATTTTATGAAGTTTGACTTCTGTCAAACCTAATATGCAGAGTAAATAAAAACGAAGGGGGTATCTTACTCCGTGACCAAGACAGAAGGGAAAACGAGACAACTTATTGTTTATTTGAACTGTTCAAGTATAATCATGTAGCATTGCTTATTTCTCGTTCATCTCCAACCCTCTTCTCCATCGATCATGCCACCCTCTGTTCGAGTCCATCCTCCTGCATGCCTCATTTGAACATTCCGCCGAGTATCATTCTCATGTGGGCCTAGACCATGCTTCTATTTCCAATGTTGTAATTTGTCCGACACGCATACAGACAAACAGTCCGTTTAAAGTTTCACTTTGCCTCCACTACGTGTCGCTTCCCATCTTAGTTTTGACATCCCATTCGGTTCACGCCCCGACACATCTTTACAAGATCGATTGATGTTGAGAGATCAAGTGCATGTCGTGCAAGGAGATAAAGGTTTGGTGTGTTTCTATGATAGTAATGACCCGGGGGTCTATGTGGATCGAAGGGAGTATATTGTACGTTCAAAAGCGAAACGAACATACTGTACCCACCTGTCGGTGCAATAAACCTTGGGTCCATTGCCCGGACTGTGCACAGGCACGAGAGCAAGGTCACAACACCAAGGTCAGATTGGAGCACAAGGGATCAATTCTTGGAAGGACCAACATGTAGCACAAGAAGACTAAGAGGACCAAGGCTAGCGCGAGAAGCAAGATATTTTTAAGGAAAAAGAACCTCCGTTGCCGGGCAGGCGAGCCTGGTGAGGATGGGGTTACCCCCGGGAGCAACCATTCGGGTCGTCCCAGCAGGCCTGCGAGGGCTTGCGGAGATAGAACCACCTCACCGCGCCACCTCATCACGACGCATGTCATCGATCGGTGCGGTGTCAAGCTCCAAAGTGACTAAGTGGCTGTTATTTGCCACATGGAAGCCACATCCTACAAAAAATGCCTCCAACCGACACCCGTCCTGCGGCGTGTCAAGTGATGTCTACTATGCAACTTTATTCCTGTAGACACGTGTTGGGCCTCCAAGCGTAGAGTTTTGTAGGACAGTTGCCATTTTCCCTCAAGTGGATGACCTAAGGTTTATCAATCCATGAGAGGTGTAGGATGATGGTCTCTCTCAAATGACCCTGCAACAAAATACAAGAAATCTCTTGTGTCCCCAACACACCCAATACAATGGCAAATTGTATAGGTGCACTAGTTCGGCAAAGAGATGGTGATAAAATTGTAACATGGATGGTAGAAATATATTTTTATAATCCAAATAAATAAAAAACAGCAATGTAGCAAATAGTAAACACACACAAAAACGGTATTGCAATGCTTGAAAATGAGGCCTAGGGTCCGTACTTTCACTAGTGCAACCTCTCAACAATGCTAATATAATTGGATCATATAACCACCCCTCGAAGTGCGATGAAGAATCACTCCAAAGTTCCTATCTAGCGGAGAACATAAGAATAAATTGTTTGTAGGGTATGAAACCACCTCAAAGCTATTCTTTCCGTTCAATCTATTCAAGAGTTCGTACTAAAATAACACAAAGCTATTCTTTCCGTTCGATCTATCCTAGAGTTCGTACTAAAATAACACCAAAGCAAATTCATATTCATAATGCTCAATCCAACACAAAGAACTTCAAAGAGTGCCCCAAGATTTCTAATGGAGAAACAAAGACAAGAACATGCATCAACCCCTATGCATAGATTACCCCAATGTCACCTCGGGAATCCACGAGTTGAGTGCCAAAACATATATCAAGTGAATCAATAC
Source organism: Aegilops bicornis (assembly GCA_021605145.1). Lineage (NCBI taxonomy): Eukaryota > Viridiplantae > Streptophyta > Magnoliopsida > Poales > Poaceae > Aegilops > Aegilops bicornis. The sequence continues at coordinate 288,432,423 of CM038674.1, read as the reverse complement.
GATACCCCATTGTCACCACGAGTATTCAATTGCAAGACATATATCAAGTGTTCTCAAATCCATAAAAGCATTCAATCCGATAAAAACAAAATCTCAAAGGGAAAACTCAATTCATCACAACAAGATAGAGAGGGGAAAACTCCATATGATCTAACTATATTAATAAAGCCCGCGATACATCAAGATTGTGACATCTCAAGAACACGAGAGATAAAGAGATTAAACACATAGCTATTGGTACAAACCCTCAGCCCCGATGGTGGACTACTCCCTCTTCATCGTGGTGGCCGTCGGGATGATGAAGATGGCCACCGGAGATGATTCCCCCCTTTGACAGGGTGCCGAAAGGGGTATAAATTGGTTTTCGATGGCTACAGAGGCCTACCGCAGTGGAACTTTTGATCTAGGTTAACCTCGAAGGGTTTTGGAATACTTGTGAATTTATAGGGTAAACAGGGGGTGCGGGAGGCCACCGAGGTGGGCACAACCCACCTGGGCGCGCTTGGGCCCCCAGGCGCGCCCTTGTGGGTTGTGCCACCCTCGGGGCACCCCCCAGGTGCTGCTCTGGCCCATCCTGAGTGTTCTGGTCCATAAAAATCTCCTAAAAGTTTCGCGGTGTTTGGACTCCGTTTGATATTGATTTCCTGCGATGTAAAAAACAAGTGAAAAACAACAACTGGCACTGGGCACTGGGTCAATAGGTTAGTTACAAAAATGATATAAAGTTGTTATAAAATGATTGTAAAACATCCAAGAATGATAAAATAACAACATGAATACTTCATAAATTATAGATACGTTGGAGACGTATCAGCATCCCCAAGCTTAATTCCTACTCGTCCTCTTGTAGGTAAATGATAAAAGAAATAATTTATGATGTGTGAATGCTAGAAAAGTGCATAAGTTTGATCAATGATAATTTCAATCACTTTTCCTAGCATCATAACAACAATTCTTTCTTATAAAACTTCTCATATTATAGTAGCAACCAATTCACATGTTATGGTTCAAATAATGAATTCTCTTGAAACTCAACAACCTATGTTCTCACTCACCAAGCAATTGAAATTCAACTTATTCAATAGAGTTTAAGTAAGAGCTCCACATACTCAACCATCATATTGTCTTCTATGATTGCTAACACTCACCGCATACACATGAGCAAAACGTTTCAACCAGACACATAGAAAGATAGGGGCTTATAATTTCGCCTCCCAACATATTCACGTTAAGAATGATGCCAATAGTAATAACTCATGCTAACCATATTCAACTGGACATATGGCCTAGATCTTTCCTCACCACATAATGCTTGCCAAAAGATAAAAATAAAAAGGAATAGAGAGAAAAACTTTGACTCTTTGCATAAAAGTAAATACTGAAAAGTAAAGATAGGCCCTTCGCAGAGGGAAGCAGAGGTCGCCATGCACTTATTTGTTTGTATGCTCAACCCCTTAGTGCAAAATAATATCACGTTATATTTCCCCTTATGATAGCAACCTTTATTATGCGGTCTGTCTCTTTTATTCTTTGCCATCACAAGTTCATACAACACCCAATTTTCTCTTACACTAAATGATCTAACATTTTTAGAAGCAATTTTTATTGCCTTATTGCACCAATGACAACTTACTTGAAGGATCTTATTCAATCCCTAGGTAGGTATGGTGGACTCTTGAAAATAAGATTTGGGTTTAAGGGTTTTTGGATGCACAAGTAGTATCTCTACTTGGTGCGGAATTTTTGGCTAACAAAGATGGGGGCAAGCACCACAAGTTGAAGGATCTATGACAATATAACTTCTATGTGAATATGAACAAACATAAATCATTATGTTGTCTTCCTTGTCCAACGTCGACAATTTTGTCATATAATATTTTGATGGGTCTCACAATCACAAAAGATTTCCATGATAGTGTATTTGCATGTGAAATTTCTCTTCCTTATACTAATTATTCGCTAATTTCTTGAATGACCAATATTGTGATTTTCAAGCCTCAAAAGATTTCACTTTCTAAACCCAATGTGAAGCTACCACTAGGCATGATATGATTTCAACTTCATGACATTCAATTCATTCAACAATTTACTCATAGGATATAAGTGAAGCACAATAGCAATTGACAAGCTACTCCAAAAAGATATAAGTGAAGATCATGAGCATAATATTTATTTCTCTCAAATTAAGTTAAGTGAAGCAAGAGAGAATTTGATATAAGTGAAGCACTAGAGCAATTCCATAGAAAAGAGCTTCGTTGACGGGATGTGAATGCCGCTTACCTAGCCTCCCTGGCAACTATTTGAGGACTCTATTTTATTTAAAACTTTCAGATCTAAGTACTTTATTAAAACAGCAAGCAAAACAAAATAAAATTACATTCCAAGGATAACACACATCATGTGAAGAAGCAAAAACTTAGGCTCAACCGATACTAACCGATAATTGTTGAAGAAGAAAGGTGGGATGCCTACCGGGGCATCCCCAAGCTTAGATGCTTGAGACTCCTTGAAATATTATCTCTGGGTGCCTTGGGCATCCCCAAGCTTGAGCTTGCGTCTCCTTAATTCCTCATATCAACATCTCACCCAAAACTAAAAACTTCAATCACACAAAACTTAACGGAACTTTGTGAGATAGGTTAGTATGATAAAGAGCAGACCATTTCACTTTTGGTACTGTCAAAGACAAGATTAATAATTTTTCTCACACAATGCTTACTATAGCATATCATTTCCACAATTTATATTGAGCAATATAAGACATAGAAACTAGAAAACAAGCAAACTATGCATTGAAAACAGAATCTGTAAAAAACATAATAGCCTGTAGTAATCTGTACTCAAACCATACTTCTGCTACTATAAAAAATTATGAAAAAAATAAGGACCACGTGATACATTTCTATGTTAAACTTCTGCAAAAAGAATCAACTAAAAAGCACTCTTCTGTTAAAAATAAGAATTATTTTAAGTATCGCAAAAGTTTACATTTTTTTCAAAGAAGATCAAATCAACTATCACCCAACATGATCCCAAAGGCTTTACTTGGCCCTTTATTGAAACAAAAGAAATAAAACATGATTACTACAGTAGCCTAATCATGTGAACACACAAAAATAGTAGGTAAAAGTGTTGGGTTTTCTCCCAACAAGCGCTTTTCTTTAATGCCTTTTAGCTAGGCATGATGAGTTCAAAGATGCTCGCATAAAAGTAAAGAATTAAAACATAACGGGAGCATCATGAAGCATATGACCATCACATTTAAGTCTAACCCACTTCCTATGCATAGGGATTTTGTGAGGAAACAACTTATGGGAACAAGAATCAACTAGCATAGGAAGGCAAAACATGAATAACTTCAAAACTTTCAACATAAAGAGAGGAAACATGATATTATTGCAATTCCTACAAGCATATGTTCCTCCCTCGTAATGATTTTCAGTAGCATCATGAATGAATTCAACAATATAGATATCACACAAAGCATTCTTTTCATGATATACAAGCATGGAAATTTTACTACTCTCCACATAAGCACATTTATTCTCATCAATAGTAGTGGGAGAAACCTCAACAAAATAACTATCATGATAGTGAAAAATAAAATCATGATGACAAGTTTCATGGTTATCATTATTCTTTATAGCATACATGTCATCACCACAATCATCATATATAGGAACTTTGTTGTCACAATCAATTGCAACCTCCTCCAAAATAGTAGATTCATCATTAAATAAAGTCACGACATCTCCAAATCCACTTTCATCAATATAATCATCATAAATAGGAGGCATGCAATCATCATAATAAATTTTCTCGTCAAAACTTGGGGGACTAAAAATATCATATTCATAAAATATAGCATGCCCAAGCTTATGGCTTTGCATATCATTAGCATCGTGGATATTCAAAGAATTCATACTAACAACATTCCAATCATGCTCATCATTCAAATATTTTGTGCCAAACATTTTATTGACTTCTTATAACAATTGAGCACAATTTTCTGAACCGTCATTTTCAAGAAAGATATTATAAAGATGATCAATAATATGATGCAACCTCAATTCCATTTTTATGTAATTTTCTTTTATAAACCAAACTAGTGATGAAACAAGAAACTAAAAGATTCAATTGCAAGATCTAAAGATATACCTTCATGCACTCACCTCCCCGGCAATGGCGCCAGAAAAGAGCTTGATGTCTACTACGCAACTTTATTCTTGTAGACACGGGTTGGGCCTCCAAGCCTAGAGTTTTGTAGGACAGTAGCAATTTTCCCTCAAGTGGTGACCTAAGGTTTGTCAATCCGTGAGAGGTGTAGGATGAAGATGGTCTCTCTCAAAAGACCCTGCAACCAAATACAAGAAATCTCTTGTATCCCCAACACACCCAATACAATGGCAAATTGTATGGGTGCACAAGTTCGGCGAAGAGATGGTGATAAATGTGTCATATGGATGGTAGAAATATATTTTATAATCTGAATAAATAAAAACAGCAATGTAGCAAATAGTAAATGGGCACAAAAATGGTATTGCAATGCTTGAAAATGAGGCCTAGGGTCCGTACTTTCACTAGTGCAACCTCTCAACAATGGTAGTATAATTGGATCATATAACCACCCCTCAAAGTGTGATGAAGAATCGCTCCAAAGTTCCTATCTAGCGGAGAACATAAGAATAAATTGTTTGTAGGGTATGAAGCACCTCAAAACTATTCTTTCCGTTCGATCTATTCAAGAGTTCGTACTAAAATAACACAAAGCTATTCTTTCCGTTCGATCTATCCTAGAGTTCATACTAAAATAACACCAAAGCAAATTCATATTCATAATACTCAATCCTACACAAAGAACATCAAAGAGTGCCCCAAGATTTCTATGGAGAAACAAAGACAAGAACGTGCATCAACCCCTATGCATAGATTACCCAATGTCACCTCGGAATCCGCAAGTTGAGTGCCAAAACATATATCAAGTGAATCAATAAGATACCCCATTGTCTCCACGAATATTCAATTGAAAGACATATATCAAGTGTTCTCAAATCCATAAAAGTATGCAATCCGATAACAACGAAATCTCAAAGGGAAAAACTCAATTCATCGTGACAAGATAGAGAGGGGAAAACACCATATGATCCGACTATATTAACAAAGCCCGCGATACATCAAGATTGTGACATCTCAAGAACACGAGAAAGAGAGAGAGAGAGATTAAACACATTGCTATTGGTACAAACCTTCAGTCCAGAGGGTGGACTACTCCCTCCTCATCGTGGTGGCCGCCGGGATGATGAAGATGGCCACCGGAGATGATTCCCCCCTCCGGCAGGGTGCCGAAAAGGGTCTAGATTGGTGTTTGGTGGCTACAGAGGCCTACGGCGGCGGAACTTATGATATAGGTTAACCCCGAAGGGTTTTGGAATATTTGTGAATTTATAGGGTAAAGAGGGGGTGCTGGAGGCCACCGAGGTGGGCACAACCCACATGGGCGCGCCTGGGCCCCCAGGCACGCCCTTGTGGGTTGTTCCCCCCTCGGGGCACCCCCAGGTGCTGCTCTGGCCCATCTTGAGTGTTTCTGTCCATAAAAAATCTCCAAAAATCTCCAAAAATTTCCTGCGATGTAAAAAACAAGAAAAAAAATAGCAACTGGCACTGGGCACTGGGTCAATAAGTTAGTCCCGAAAAAATGATATAAATTTGCTATAAAATGATTGTAAAACATCCAAGAATGATAAAATAATAGCATGAATACTTCATAAATTATAGATACGTTGGAGACGTATCATCAAGCAAGCAGGCGCGAAGCTGGCAAAACAGCCCGGCAGGGCCTGCCGGGCAAACTATGATATGACATTGAGCGGCGCATTTAATGCGCTCTGTCAACCTGCAGAGTTTGGTATGATAGCACTCTTTGCTATCTAATCAGTGCATAATGACTAATTTGCCACTGCAGTGACCCCTTTACCTATAACAGGAGGCCCAAGGCAACCGTAGAAAGGGTTGGCTAATCCACCCCCTCACACATTCAGACGCGCGTAGCCGTTTTCGCCCCGAGGCAACCCTGCCAGGAAAGCGTGTTGCGCTCAGCACCATTTTTCCACCATCGGTCCACCAAAGCAGGAGTAGGGTTTTATGCCTCACGGCGGCCTGGACCTAGGTAAAAACTACCCGTGTGATCTCTGTCGTGTTGTTCCACGCTCCTTTGCTCTTTATGCAACGTGCCATCCCCCTGGCAAACCAGAAAGGGACTCTTGGTCCCATAGGTGGTTGTGGTTTCACAGACATCTTTGGCGCGCCAGGTAGGGGAATCACTTGCGCGAACTTGAAAGCGTGAGCAGTCCTTCTTCGCCATTTTCATCATCGACGGCTCCATCGACTATGGCACCCAAGAAGAAACCCGGTGTAGCGGCTCACCTGTCCACCACGAAGGCTCCGCCGCCCACGGCCACCAATGCCGCGGGGGATGCGAGGCGCACGAGGATGTCGGCGCTGCGGGGGACGCGATCGGTGCAGGCGGCGTTGTCACCACCTCCCCCGCGGCCGAAGCAGGAGCCGGTGGCACCGGAGGAGAGCAGCGTAAGCAACACCCAAGTGGTCATGCTCCACGAGGTACGAACGAAGTGGTTATACCATTTATACCTCTTCCCGTTGCCGAAGGGCACAGTTACAGTGGTGGCACCCGGTCTGGGCTGAATTGCCGCCCTCCGGCTGCCCCCGCCACGGGCGCGACCGCAACGCGTGTGCCTCCCCCCGAGCGGGTTGACCCAGCCACTGCGCCCAATGGAGCCACTGGACCTCAAGCGCCTTCACCGCGCCACCATGCCATCCAAGTGGCTGGCTCGCAGCAGCGAGGGCGTGATGCAGTCGCCACCGGCACCGTCAGGAGCCGATCTACCGTACGATCTACATCATCATCGCCGATGCCAAGCACTGCTACGGAGGCCATGCCGCGGGCCTAGCTGCTGTTGAGGTTCCCACCGGCGACCGATCAGATGGATGAATGGAGAGCCACCATTCAGAGTCTGATTGGCTTCGCTGAGGCTGGGGGCTCACAGCGAGCTGGCCCGTCGCGGCCTCCCCAAGCAACGACAATGGCTCGTGCTGTTGGCCATACGGAAGGGGCCACCCCCACTGTGCAGTCCCCACCATGGCAACCGGCGAGGGCGCTGCGAATCAAGAACACGATGACATCTTGATGGCCTCTTCCGACCCTCGAGCACGTCCAGGCCAACGGCGAGCCCCGGAGAACAGGCGGAGGGGAGGCGCGTGCATCATCATCGAAAGCAACTCGGGAGTCCTGGACTAGGGGTCCTCGGGCCCGTGCTATGTGATATGGGCTGGATTAATGGGCTGTGAAGATACAAGATCGAGGACCTTTCCCCGTGAACGAATGGGACTCTCCTTTGCGTGGATGCCAAGCTTAACGTCCGGATTTGTAGTTACCTTCTTCTGTAAACCGACCTTGTGCAACCCTAGCCCTCCAAAGGTCTATATAAACCGGAGGGTTTAGTCTGTAGGGCGATCAAAATTCGTACAGGCTAGACATCTAGGGTTTAGTCATTACGATCTCGAGGTAGATCAACTCTTGTAACCCTTATATCCATTATAGTCAATGAAGCAGGAAGTAGGGTATTACCTCCATTAAGAGGGCCCGAACCTGGGTAAACATCGTGTCCCCTGCCCCCTGTTACCTTCGATCCACCAACGCACAGTTCGGGACCCCCCTACCCGAGATCGGTCGGTTTTGACACCGACATTGGTGCTTTCATTGAGAGTTCCTTTGTATTGTCGATAGAAGGATCGATGGCTCGCCTTGTCGTCAACGACAAAATCACCTCTGGAAGGGCCCTAGTTCCTGGGCAAATCCTCCAGATCGGCAATTTCACCATAGGTGCCCGCCCAGCCATCAAGCCCAAGGCGGCCTCCCGGATTGCCGAAAATCATCTCCGCATCAACCCCGAAAGCGTCAATAAGATGGATCCGGCAGATATCTCGTCTTTAAACGAATTGCTAGAACGCATCACCACCGTGGGGGTCGCAATGGATTACGACCTGATTGGGCTTAAACTCGATCAGAGGGAAATCAGGTCCCCACCGATCCACCCACTGGTGACCGTCATGGAAGAGCAAGTTGAGGGTACTGCTCCTCCTATGCTAAAAACAAACTATGTTCGGGTCTCCGAACCCCACGAGCCAGACACTCATCTTCAGGAAGAGATCATCTATCCTCCGAGCATGGAGCCAGGCATTGAACCTAAAAACACCCAAGACACTCCGGATCCTGGGCCGACGACCTTAGAAATTTCTCAAAATCCAGATTCCGCGGTGGGTCAAGGCTCGGATTTAAGCCCACCCGCCCACCACAATCAATACTCTCCAAACTATTCCGGTCCCCCGGACATACGCGACTTAATGTACATACGACAGCCACCTCAGGAAACAGTCCACCACTTTTGGGCTAGATTCCTACTTGTTAAAAATGAGATTAAAGATTGCTGTGACGACGATGCGATATCAGTCTTTTGCCGCAACTATACGGACGAGGGGATCCTCAATGCCCTCAATCGACGCCGCATACTGCACTATGCAGATTTGGCACACATAGTACAAGTATCTGCGACCGAAAGCGCTTGGAAAGCCCAGACAGCTCGGTGGGAACCATCGGCCTTTAAGCCACCCATGGCTGCAAAAGGATGCACCCTTATGAGGCACCTGATCATTACTTCACGGAAAGGAAAATTAAGCCCTTACCGGGACACAGAACTGTCCTCGATGAATGGCTCGAGAAACCCTGTCAGATACATGCGATGCCAGATTCCAAACCAAATCATAGCCTTCCGGCATGTTGGATACTCCGGCAGGTGGCTAAAAGTGGTGAGGCCATCCTCACCAACACTACCCCGGTGAGGTACTCCCCCGAGGATAACAATTTCAATGTGTTTACGGTCTTCGAGACCTTTTCTTCAAACAATCGGCGTAAAAGGGCGCTCCGCGACTTCACCGAAGTCAATCACGTAGCAGCAATAAATCCTTGGAACGATATGGCGATAACCTTCAATGCTAATGACGAACCAGGGGCACGATCAGTTCGAGCACCAGCCGCTTTGGTTCTAAACCCAATTGTAGACAACTTCGCCTCACTAAAGTGCTCATGGACGGTGGCATCGGACTGAACCTCATCTATGAGGACACGCTCAATAAAATGCAAATAGACAAGAGCCGCATCGAGAATAGCAGTACAACCTTTCGAGGTATCATCCCCAGCCGAGAAGCACGCTGTTCGGGAAAAATAAAACTTGTGTGGTATTCGGCACGCCGGAGAACTACAGGTCCGAAGAATTAATCTTCCAGGTAGCACCTTTCAACAACAGATATCATGCCCTGTTAGGGCGAGATGCATTCACATGCTTTCAAGCCATACCTCATTATGGTTACATGAAGCTCAAAATGCCCGGGGCCAACGGTGTTATCACTATCACCAGTGATCCGGACATAACACTCCACGCTGAAAACAAAACTGCATCCCTGGCCCTCGAGGCACTGTTCGAAGCCCTTGCGGCCGAGGAGCTCACCGCTCTGCGTTCCACAGTGGATAGAGACGATGTATTCTTGATAAAAGACCTAAATCCACTTCCTTCAAGCCTGCAGACGAAATAGTCAAATTCCAAGTCCACCCAACGGATCCCAATAAAACGGCAGCCATTGGGGCACAGCTGGATCCGACGGTCGATGCTGCTCTAAGAGCATTCCTGCGTGAGAACTGGGACATTATCGCCTGGCACCCTTCAGACATGCCAGGAATCCCACGCAGATTGGCCAACCACAGCCTCAATATAATAAAGGGGTTCAAGCCAGTTAAGTGAGCACTACGGCAATTTTCCGAACCCAAGCGACAGGCTATGGGGGAGGAGCTTGCCAAACTACTTGAAGCCGGGTTTATTCGAGAAATAAAACACCCAGATTGGCTAGCAAACCTGCTCATGGTGCCAAAGAAGGACAAATCATGGCACCTTTGTGTCAATTTTAAAGACCTTAACAAAGCTTGCCCTAAGGAACCCTTCCCACCGGCGCATTGACCAAATCATTGATGCAACTGCAGGACACGTTTCACCATGTTTCCTCGACACATACTCTAGATACCATCAGATTAATATGAAGGAATCCGATCAGGCCGCAACAGCATTTATCACTCCGTATGGGCCTTTCTGCTTTAATACTATGCCTTACGGACTCAAGAACACCGGGGCCACCTACCAACGCATGATTCAAACATGCCTGAAAAAACAAATTGGCAAGATGGTGGAGGCATACGTAGATGATGTAGTCATCAAAACCAAACATGTTGAATCATTGGTAGACGACTTATGTCTCACATTCAACAACTTCCGAACATATGACATACGGCTCAATCCGGAAAAATGCGTTTTTGGCTTTCCGTCCGGAAACTTGCTCGGGTTCATCGTTTCCAATAGAGGAATTGAAGCAAACCCAGCCAAAATCAGAGCCTTGTCATAGTTGGCGATACCAACAGACCTAAAGCAGGTCCAAAAATTAGCTGGGTGCGTGGCAGGCTTGAGCCGCTTTATCTCCCGATTGGGAGAAAAAGCGCTGCCGCTCTATCACCGGCTTCGGCGCACCGACCACTTCGAGTGGACAAACGCATCAACAACCGGGTTGGAAGAAATAAAAACTCTGCTAGCAAACAACCCAATTCTTGCCGCGCCTAACATCGGCGAACCTATGCTACTGTATATATCAGCAACTCACTAGGTGGTGAGCACAGTGCTCGTCATCGAATGAGAGGAAGAGGGACATAAATTCCCACTCCAAAAACCTGTTTACTACGTATCGGCGGTTCTCACACCATGCAAATCCCAATACCCGCACTATCAAAAGATAGCATATGCGGTCTTCATGGCATCTCGGAAGCTGCGACGCTACTTTCAAGAGTGCTCGATCACGGTGGCCTCCGAGGTACCACTCAATGATATCATAAACAATCGAGATGCCACCGGCCGCATTGCAAAATGGGCCATCGAGCTCCTACCATTCGAAATAACATACAAACCACGCCGAGCAATTACATCTCAGGTGTTGGCCGACTTCGTCGCTAAGTTGACAGAAGCCGAACTCCCTAAAGAGTACGGCACATACTCCAATTGGGTGATGTACTTCGACGGCTCTAAAATGTTAGCCGGATTAGGGGCTGGCGTCATCATAACATCCCATGCAGGGGACACAGTCCGTTACATACTCCAAATCATGTACACGGGCTCACCAACAACGCGGCCAAGTATGAGGCCCTACTACATGGTCACCGGATGGCTGTTTCTATGGGCATACAACGCCTCGAGGTGTGAGGGGATTCAAATCTCGCAATATCCCAAATAAACAGAGAATTCAACGCAAAAGATCCAAAGATGGCAGCTTACCGCAATGTTGTGCTCAGAATATCAGCTCGGTTTGAGGGGCTTGAGTTCCATCATGTAGCCCGAGAGAGTAACCAAGCAGCGGACATCCTTGCTCGAATGGGCGCTAAACGCGACCCCGTTCCACCTAACACCTTTGTGGAGCGGCTCTTCAAGCCATCCGTAGTATGGCAGGACGAGAGCAGAACCACCAATCCTACGCTGATCATATCCCCAGATGCCGAACACAATTCAGATATCATCGGGGGCTCGAGCATAAAACCAACTCCTTCCGCCCATGTAATTGTGGCAGTAATCGCCCCATGGACCGAACCCTTCCTGGCCTACCTTAATAGGTGGGAGCTCCCTGAGGACCAGAATGAGGCTTGTTGTATCGTTCGACGTTTGAAAGCCTATAAGGTTCATGAAGGAGAACTCTACAAGAAAAGTACTACTGAAGTCCTTCAAAGATGTATCTCCAAAGAAGAGGGGTGATACGTTTCCAACGTATCTATAATTTTTGATTGTTCCATGCTATTATATTATCTGTTTTGGATGTTTAATGGGCTTTAATATACCATTTTATATTATTTTTGGGACTAACCTATTAACCGAAGGCCCAGTGCAATTTGCTGTTTTTTTTCCTATTTCAGTGTTTCGCAGAAAAGGAGTATCGAACGGAATGAAACCTTCATGAGGATCTTTTTTGGAACAAGCGCAATCCAGGAGACTTGGAGTGGAGGTCCAGGAAGCCACGAGGCGGCCACGAGGTAGGAGGGCGCGCCTAGGGGGGTAGGCGCCCCCCCCACCCTCATGGGGCCCTCGTAGCTCCACCGACCTACTTCTTTCGCCGAGATATACTCTTATACCACGAAAACATCCAGAGAGCCACGAAACCACTTTTCCACCGCCGCAACCTTACATGTACCGGGAGATCCCATCTGGGGCCTTTTTAGCAATCACTGGGAGGGATTCGATCATGGAGGGCTTCTACATCAACACCATAGCCTCTCTGATGATGTGTGAGTAGTTTACCACAGACCTTCGGGTCCATAGTTATTAGCTAGATGGCTTCTTCCCTCACTTTGGATCTCAATACAAAGTTCTCCTCGATCTTCTTGGAGATCTGTTCGATGTAATACTTTTTGCGGTGTGTTGGCCGAGATTTGATGAATTGCGGGTTTATGAAATTGATTATCTATGAATATTATTTGAATCTTCTCTGAATTCTTATATGCATGATTTGATATCTTTGCAAGTCTCTTCAAATTATCGGTTTAGTTTGGCCTACTAGATTGATGTTTCTTGCAACGGGAGAAGTGCTTAGCTTTGGGTTCAATCTTGCGGTGCTCGACCCCAGTGACAGAAAGGGAAACGACACGTATTGTATTGTTGCCATCAAGGATAAAAAGATAGGGTTTATATTATGTTGCTTCAGTTTATCCCTCTACATCATGTCATCTTGCCTAATGCGTTACTCCGTTCTTATGAACTTAATACTCTAGATGCATGCTGGATAGCGGTCGATGTGTGGAGTAATAGTAGTAGATGCAGAATCGTTTCGGTCAACTTGACACGGACATGATGCCTATATTCATGATCATTGCCTTAGATATCATCATAACTATGCGCTTTTCTATCAATTGCTCGGCAGTAATTTGTTCACCCACCGTAATACATGTTATCTTGAGAGAAGCCACTAGTGAAACCTATGGCCCCCGGGTCTACTTTTCCTCATATAAGTTTCCAATCTACAATTCTAGTTTACTATTTATTTAGAAATATTTACTTCCCAATCTATACAACAAAAATACCAAAAATATTTATCTTATTATCTTTATCAGATCTCACTTCTGCAAGTGGCCGTGAAGGGATTGACAACCCCTTTATCGCATTGGTTGCAAGGTTCTATATTGTTTGTGCAGGTACTAAGTGATTTGCGTGTAGTCTCCTACTGGATTGATACCTTGGTTCTCAAAAACTAAGGGAAATACTTATGCTACTTTGTTGCATCACCCTTTTCTCTTCAAGTGAAAACCAACACATGCTCAAGAGGTAGCAAGGGGCGGCAGCTCTTGGCCAAAATCCATGCTGGTCTTGGCGGCCATCATGCCGCAGCTCGGGCCCTTGTAAGTAAGGCCTTCCGTACCGGTTTCTTCTGGCCTACGGCCCGAGTAGATGCACAAGACCTCGTCCAACGTTGTGTAGGATGCCAGCTTTTCACCAATCAAAGCCATATGCCGCCTACCGCCCTACAAACAATCCCAATTACTTGGCCTTTTGCGGTCTGGGGGCTTGACATGGTCGGCCCCTTAAAGAGGGAAGCCATAAGAAGAAATACCTGCTGGTCATGGTAGATAAATTCACTAAGTGGATAGAGGCCAAACCAGTTAGAACGGCTGAAGCCGGACCGGTGATAGATTTCATATCCGGTGCCATACACCGTTATGGTGTCCCACATAGCATCATCACCGGCAACGACTCTAACTTCAGAGCCGACGAGGTAAAAACTTGGTGTGCTAATCTGGGCATCAAGGTCGATTATGCCTCTGTATATCATCCTCAAACAAACGGTCAAGTCGAGCGGGCCAATGGCCTGATAATGAGCGGCATCAAGGAAGGAAATATAATATCCGGATCGCCAAGCTTGCCTTCCACACCAAGGAAAGTCCCATCCAGACACGGGCCGAAGTCTTGAGTCTTGTATCTTCACACTTAAATAGTCCGGACGTTGTACACAGTTCGGAGGGTGGATACCCCCTAACCAGGCTTCAATGACGATGAGTCCAGCGCGCAGTATTGTCTTCGACATTGCAAGGCAGGTTCCTTCTCCGAATACTCCAAAGTAATCATCGAACACTTAAATCGTGTCCGGATCCACAAGATGGTCTTCACATGGCATAAACCTGATCTGCTGGCAATCTTCATGCATCGTGCCCATGCATCATGGCCTGGCCCAACGTGAACCATCGTTTCTTACCCCATGATGACTCGCGTTACGAGACGGTTTTATTGGCACGTCCCATCGGGGAAGAGATCGTGTTCCACTTATTACGGGATTTTTCCATCAATATGGGCGCACGCAACCCCACGACGGCCGTTGGTATAACTCTGTGTGTTTTTAGATAAGCCTCAAACGGCCACTCCAGGGACTCTTGATATTCATCCCCTTTATAAAAGGGGTCGAGGCCTATGCCTCTTTTCCACCTTCCTCGCGCCTTCTTGTACCTCGAGTTCTAACACCCGAAACCTAAGCTTGAACACCCCAGATCCGCTGATATGTCCGGATCCGTTCCTCAAGGCCAATGGGTGGCCTCCTCGATCCAAGAGGACGACATTGCGAAGCTTAGGGAGGTCGGATACCTGACCGCCGACATCCAACATAGGCTTCCTGCATCCGGGCAGGTCATCCCCACACCAGAGCCTAATGAGTGCGTCGTTTTTGTCCCGCAGTTCCTCCGTGGCCTGGGATTCACCCTCGACCCCTTTGTGAGGGGGCTCATGTTGTATTATGGGTTGGATTTTCACCATGTGGCTCCGGATGCTATCCTCCATATCTCGTCATTCATTATCATGTGTGAGGCTTTTCTCCACATTACCCCACACTTCGGCTTATGGCTCAAGACCTTTAATGTGACGCCGAAGATGATCGAGGGACGACATGCAGAGTGCAGAGGTGTCGTAATAAGCAGAAACGTCGATGCCCCATGGCCAGAGGGTTCTTTCCCAGAAGTATCCAATGTATGGCAACGGAGGTGGTTTTACGTCACGGCTCCTAGAGGCACAAAGTGGGTGGCTGCCCCCGAGTTTCGCTCGGGACCTCCATTACAGTTGGCGTCTTGGACAGACGTAGGATGGAATTGGGGGCCCGCTGGTGATATACCAGTGCTACAGAATCGCATCCGGGAGCTTCTTGAGAGGGACATTAACCTTGTCAGCATAATGCAAGTGATGTTAATCCGACGGATGTTGCCGTGCCAATGCCGGCCTCTCCAGATGTGGGAGTTCAATCCGGAGGGTCCGCGGACTATCAAGCACTTCTTCGGCTTGAAGCTCGAAGAGATGTGCAAATTATTCTTCGGACGGGAAGTAGTGTGTCCGGATACCACCGAGGATGCGAGCCTAAGCTGCAATCGCGTAGATACTCAAGTAAGTAGCCCTGATACCGGACACCCTGTTTTGTATTTGTCATGATTGTTTATTCTGAAAATCATCCGCGTCCAGGAATGGCTCAAAGAAGGCGGAGAGAATCAGGTGTCCGACGCCACTTCCCGAAGGCTCGCCCGCCCCCACCATGGCCAAGATGCTCGACCGGGTACTCAGCAGAATGCCCTCGGGGAAAGACAAGGGGAGGAACGAAGAAACCGAACCCCACATGCTATGCATCCGAACCGGGGGAATTGTTACCTCCCCCAAGGAGGATAGTCGGGAGGGAGGCTAAAGCCTCCTCAGCCTTGAGGAAGAAGAGGGCCGCCTCCGAAGATTTGGAGGCGCAGATGCCCAAATTAGGGAAAAAGACATCCCCAGGGGGCCTTGCCCTGACGGGCACCCTCACCGCACCATGCCCTCCAACGGGCCAGCCCTCCAATGAGCTGTAAGTTAATTTTTAATTCGAAGGTACCGCGTTCCTCCTAGATCTATAACCAGGATTCGTCTTTCGCAGTCCGGCTAGCAGCCCTTCTCAAGAGAGTTCGTCTTCGGGGGATCTTCCTCCGGAGATGATGGAGAGCGAGACCCCACCTACCTCTCCGGCTCATGAAGCGGGCAACACTGAGGTGTCGTCACGGAGGAGTCCGGATCTGCCGAAGCCGGAAGCCAATGTGTCAGCCCCCCTGAGCCCGGGCGTTTGGCTCCCACGAGGGCGATGGGGAGGGTCCGCATGATTCGATGTCCGCCGGACGCATCGACGGGCCCTCTTGGAGCGAGCTGCGCTCCTCGGAGGAGCACTGCTCATTAATGAGCACGATGCTCAAGAAGATTTCGTCTGCTACAAGCGGTTTGAATGAAGCATTTACAAGTCTGCTCAGAGGCTTTGAGGTATGTAGTGAAGAATACACTTTTTTTTTGCTGTGAGGCACACGTTACGTGTGCTCCATATAGATAGTAGCCCCTGAGACTCTGGTTGCCCGCCCTAGGCGGCAAACGGGGGGTCATAAATTAATGATTGCACCGTAAATATGTGCAGGTACCTGCGGGTCCGGCTGCCGATCAGTCCGTTGAAATTTTCGAACTGACCAGGTAGATTCGATCGATTGATGCCGATATCACGCTGGTGAACGAGCGGCTGGACAAATCACAAGGTATGTGCTCTGCCTTCCTTTGTATAGGAAAATATGGAGGCGGCATGATATTAATGTAATATGTTTGGACTGCAGATGGTGCTGCCGTGGAGGCCCTGAGGGCAGAACTTGTCCAAGCCAAGGAACAAGCTCAGGTTAGCAATGTGGCTGCCCTAAAGGCGGCCGAAGAATTGAGAGCCGAACAGGCTGCTCATCGCCGAAGCGAGGAAAAGATAGCCGAAATGGCTGTGGAGTTAAAAAATGCCACGACGGTATGAGCTCCTTGAAAAGGAGCATAAGGATAGTTTGGCCGAGCTGGACAAGGCGCCAGAATGCCACCAAGGAAATACGTACCGCGCTCAGGGGTGCGCGGGAGGAACTTCAACATGCCGGTAAAATTGCGACTGGAGGCTCCTACTTGCTACGGACGAAGTTTTTCGATCCAAAGTACGCTCCCCTGGATGGGCGCTGGAGTCCTGCGGACGCGTATGCGGATTTGGCGAAGAGTGTGGCTGACGCTGCCAAGTTCTTCGAGGATCAGGTTGATAAGGAAGCGGAGAAGCTTTTCTGGTCGCAATTCAATGCTCCCACTCACCCGCTGTCTTTAAGTGACAAGATGGCTGCTGTAGCGGAGCTTCACAGGCTATCCGGTCTTGCAATGCGGTCTGTGATAGACCATCTTTGGCCGAAAGGGCCTAAGCCGGACAGTTACTTTGGCTTGGTGCAGCAATTCCTTGGGGCCGTGCCTCGAATCGACACCATGAGGAGGTCGGCATGCATAGAGGGTGCACGAATGGCTCTTGCCCGCGTTAAAGCTTATTGGACGAATATGGAGGCCACCTCTATAGTGACCCAAGATCCGGCGGGGGGCCAATATCCGGCCGAGCACTACTTGGAGCAGGTCATAGAAGGTGCCCGCCTAATAGAGGCGCAGTGCTCGAAGAATGTCTTATTCGAGTGATGAATCGAATCATTGTAATAACAATGTTATTTTGGTTATAAGGCTATATTTATACTTTTTGCCCGAAAGTATTATTGTGTCCCCTGTGTGGCCGTTTACATATATATATATATATATATATATATATATATATATATATATTAATGCGTAATCCGAAAGATAGCAGTCGTCGGCTTCAGCCCCCACGCAAATAATGCGGGGTGTTATAAAAATATGCTTAATCACACTTGATCCAACGTCTTGGTCCATGAAGGAGGTGATCGCACGTCGAACTAGGCAACCGGACTATATAGCTGTAACACTTTCACTTAGCCATGGGAATCTAATGTTGGGGCTACTATGTAGCCCCTGGTACATTCGCGTGTATCCAAATACGTGCGCGTGTGTACATGATCGGGAAACGGCCCTTCGTTAATGCGAAGGGATCCTAAAGATTCTGATAAGTCTTCGAGTGGTTGAACAGTCTCTCGCTGTATCATGACAGTCAGTTTTCGGCTTTCTCTACCGAGGTGCTCGTCCGGAATAACCAGGGCACAATCGCAGTAGTTCTCCTTTGGCCACCTTAGCCGATAATAATGGAACGTAAGGCGGCAAACCTAGGAGCCAGGCAAACCCAACATTTGACCAAAGACATGATTCAGAGCTGCTGCATATAAGGCCAAACTCGTGACACCGAACACTCCTGAAGGTGTTCGGGCTTTATAATAGACTATGGGCTCAAGAATGCCCATTCATTGTAAACCCTGTGTTTCCAGGTACGTGCGTTAATCTGTCATGGCAAAATGCCAAAAACGGCAGTATCCTCTGTGGGTATGGAACCCATGGGATGGTTAAACAACAAGAGGCAATAGAAAAGGTTTACACAGGGGCTTAATCTAAAAAGAAACCTATTGACGGGGGCCCTGCTGCACGTCTGTGCCTTTTGTCTCCGTTATGCAGTCAGATCTCGGAAGGGTATCGCGCGAAAGTTGTATCCGTAAAAAGAAAACGCATAGGAGGTTGCAACGTTAGTACGCTGGCGATGGATAAAGTGTAAGCCATTGGCCTGCCAATAAGGTTGAGCCAAGTGTGGGGTTTTATTAGGTAGTTATAGCCCCTGGTATCCGCTACAGGATTACATATACGGTGCCCTGGTTCGATCTGGGCTACCAGACTCGTCTAACCGTGTCCCTGGTCTTAACGACCGGCCATATTTTTTGATGTTGGAGGTCGCCTATAGTCCGGCCGCGAGGGCCGTTGTGTGTTCCTCTTCGCGTGACGAGCGCTCTGTTATTCCGCTAACGGTGATGATGCCACATGACGGGGCATCTTGAGTGTAAGGTAGCCATAGTGCGGCAATGCATTGAAGCGGGCGAAAGCCGTTCTTCCAAGCAATGCATGATAGTTGCTTTGGAAGGGTGCGATGATGAAGAGTAGCTCTTCGTGTCTGGAGTTGCTTGGAGAGCCGAATGTTACCTACAGTGCGACGGAGCCTCTGCTATGGGCTTCAACGCCTGGTATCACCCCTTCAAAGGTGGTGTTGCTTTGGTTAATTCTGGATGGGTCTATACCCATCCTGCGGACAGTGTCCTCATATATTAAATTGAGACTGCTGTCGCCGTCCATAAGGACGCGGGTGAGGCGGTATCCGTCGATTACCGGGTCAAGCACCAAGGCCTTTGATTCTCCGTGCCGAATACTGATTCGGTCGCCCAAGTTATCGAGAGTGATCGGATAAGGCATCCAGTGGTTAGGTATGAGTACGATGGGCTCGATATCGAGCGTGGCTCTATGCGTGCGTTCGTGCCTCCTCATGGATGTGTGAGTCGCGTGGATCATGTTCACTGTTTTAATCTCTGGTGGGAATTTTTTCTGTCCTTTAGTGTTCGGCTGGCGAGGTTCATCCTCGTCTTCACTTGGTGTTTCCCTTCCCTTGTGTTCGGCATTTAGTTTGCCGGCCTGCTTGAAGACCCAGCACTCTCTGTGCGTGTGGTTTGCAGGTTTGTCAGGGGTGCCATGAATTTGGCATAGTCTGTCTAGGACTCTATTCAGACCGGACGGTCCCTCTTTGTTGCCTTTAGATGGCTTATTTTGCTGATTAGGTCGAGAGCCCCTGAATCCGGCATTAACCATCATGTTATCCGGGCTCTCTTCCTTGTTTTGGCGTTTGTTTTTATGACGCCGTGGCTTCCCATTGCCATCCCTTTTTTTGGATGTCTGGGTCGCTGGTGCCTTCTGGGCTAGCCAGCTATCTTCTCCCATAAAAGCGGGTCATAAGGCTTGTTATGGCTGCCATTGTCCTTGGCTTTTCTTGGCCGAGGTGTCTGGCGAGCCACTCGTCACGGATGCTGTGTTTGAATGCCGCTAAGGCTTCGGCATCCGGACAGTCAACAATTTGATTCTTCTTAGTGAGGAATCTGTTCCAAAACTTGCGGGCGGATTCTCCGGGCTGTTGGACTATGTGACTTAAGTCGTCAGCATCTGGAGGCCGGACATAGGTCCCTTGAAAATTGGCCCCAAAGCGCCCTCGAAGTTCCTCCCAGCTCCCAATTAAATTTTCGGGAGGCTTTTCAACGATGTCGAGCTGGTCCCTTGATTTAAGGGGAGGTATTTGATGGCGTGAAGGTCATCCCCACGAGCCATATGTATGTGTAGGATAAAGTCCTCGATCCAGACCCCTGGTCTATCGTTCGTCAGATGCCTCTATGTTCACAGTGTTTAAAGCCTGTGGAAATTCATGGTCCAAAGATTTCATCGGTAAAGCACAGGGGGTGAGCAGCCCCTCTGTATCTGGACGTGCTGTGGCATGCCGTTGGCTGTTGTTGTGTCCGGTGTTTATTCCGGACTGGTATTCGATTGGCGTAATCATTTTGGTGACCATAGTCCCTCGCCGGGGTGCGTCCCTTGGATCCATAAATGGACCTGGCCGCGCCGGCTTTGTTATTCAGGTGTTCATGTGGATTGTGCGCGGCGTCGGTTGCCGCTTTGTTGCGGTTATGAAGTGGTGCAGCTTCGTCGTCGAATTCTGGCAGTAGCTTGCGTTTTGGATAGCTCTTTGTATGGCGATCATCGCCGTATCTTTCTTGATGGTTCTAGCACTTTATTCCATCTGCGGTTGAGCGTTTCCTGCACGCGGCTTTGAGCCATTGCTTCGCTTCTTTAGACTTCTTGCGGTGGCCATAAGCTTCGTGGAGGTTATCTCGTTCCATGTGTTTTTCCGGGATTGCATCATTATCCGGACTGTTTTCCTGTGCTGGTTCGTTTTGATGACCTCGTCCATCGGGATCATTGTCCTCGGGCGTCTGCTCCGAACTGTGTTCAGGGTGACCTGGTTCGTCCTGCTCCATCGCTGGGTCCATATGGTCGTTGTTGCCTTCGGAGTTGATTGTAGTGTCGATCCCTCTGGTGCTCTTGTCACTATTTTTACTCTTGCTGGACTTAGAACGGCGTCTGCGCCGTCGCTTTGGCTTTTGTACGGGGGTTTTATCATCCGGATTGTCGCCTTTGTCCTCTTTGGGCGTATCCACCATGTATATGTCGTGTGACGAGGGGGAGGTCCGGCGCCCCATAGATTCCGAATCTTCTCCGACATCATCGTCCATACCGTCGATGTCTTCGGAGTCGAAGTCAGGCACGTCGGTTAAATCATCGACCGTGGCTATGAAGTGGGTGGTGGGTGGGCAACGAATTTCTTCGTCACCGCTTCCCACTCGAACCGGACATAGTTTGGCCCGAAATTTCTGCCAAAGAGAGAGTTTTCAACGAGTTCAACATGTCGCCAAAGGGCGAGCGAAAGATGTCCGCGGCGGTGAAATCCATTACCGGAGCCCAACCTGGCTCAACCGGCTCGGGAGTGCACGGACCGGACTCAACATCCGGATACGAATCCGGGGGTCCGGAGTCATAGGCCACCGCAAAGGTAAGGCCCGTGTTCGGCTCTACCGCCGATAAGTGTGCGGCCTGCGGGGCGGGGTCCAGCCCTCCATCCCCAGGCAACGCAGCCTGCTCCGGATTTAGGTCCGAGGCTACTGCGGGGGTGATACCCCGAGCTTTGTCCGACAGCAGGCCTAAGCCGTGCTCGCCGTGGATCGCCCGGTGCTCCTGGCATAGGCACGAATTCGTCGGCGATCCAGTCTCCACGGATATCCGCCGTGCAGTTCAGGTTTCCGATTCTAATCTGGTGGCCAGGGGCGTAGCTATCGATCTGCTCCAGATGGCCAAGCGAATTGGCCCGCAGGACGAAGCCGCCGAACACGAAGATCTGCCCGGGGAGAAAGGTCTCACCCGGGACCGTGTTATTGACGATGGTTGAAGGAGCCATCGAGCCCCGTAGCGACGGCACAGAGGAACTCTCAATGAAAGCACCAATGTCGGTGTCAAAACCGGCGGATCTCGGGTAGGGGGTCCCGATCTGTGCGTCAAGGCTGATGGTAACAGGAAGCAAGGGACACAGATGTTTACCCAGTTGGGCCCTCTCGATGGAGGTAAAACCCTACTTCGCTTGATTAATATTGATGATATGGGTAGTACAAGAGTAGATCTACCACGAGATCGTAGAGGCTAAACCCTAAGAGCTAGCCTATGATGGTATGATTGTAATTGTGATCGCCCTTCAAAGGACCAACCTCTCCGGTTTATATAGACACCGGAGAGGGCTAGGGTTTACATGGAGTCGGTTACAAGGAAGGAAATATAATATCCAGATCGCCAAGCTTGCCTTCCACGGCAAGGAAAGTCCCATCCGGACACGGGCCGAAGTCTTGAGTCTTGTATCTTCACGCTTCAATAGTCCGGACATTGTACACAGTCCGGCTGTCCGGATACCCCCTAATCCAGGACTCCCTCAGGGAGAACATTGTATTGAGATCCAACAAGAGAGAAGAAGCCATATAGCTACTAGCTATGGACCCGAAGGTCTGAAGTAAACTACTCACACTTCATCGGAGGGGCTATGGTGATGATGTAGAAGCCCTCCATGGTGGATGCCCCTCCATGAAGCTCCTAACAGAGCCCCAAGAAGGGATCTCGTGGATACAGGAAGTTGGCGGTGGAATTAGGTTTTTGGCTCCTGCTCGATCGCTTGGGGTACGTAGGTATATATAGGAGGAAGGAGTACGTCGATGGAGCAACAGGGGCCCACGAGGCAGGCGCGCCCTAGGGGGCGCCCCCACCCTCGTGACCGCCTATTTCGTTCCTTGGCGTAGGGTCCAAGTCTCTTGGATCACGTTTGGTGAGAAAATCACGTTCCCGAAGCTTTCATTCCGTTTGGACTCCGTTTGATATTCCGTTTCTTTGAAACACTAAAATAGGCAAAAAACAACAATTACAGGCTGGGCCTCCGGTTAATAACTTAGTCCCAAAAATAATATAAAAGTGGAAAATAAAGCCCAATATAGTCCAAAACAGTAGATAAAGTAGCATGGAGCAATAAAAAATTATAGATACGTTGGAGACATATCAGGCATCCCCAAGCTTAATTCTTGCTCGTCCTCGAGTAGGTAAATGATAAAAAGAGAATTTTTGATGCGGAATGATACTTTAGCATAATTTCAATGTAAATCTTCTTAATTGTGGTATGAATATTCAGATCCGAAAGACTCAAGACAAAAGTTCATATTGACATAAAAATAGTAATACTTCAAGCATACTAACTAAGCAATTATGTCTTCTCAAAATAACATGGCCAAATAAAGTTATCCCTACAAAATCATATAGTCTGGCTATGCTCCATCGTTCCCACACAAAATATTTAAATCATGCACAACCCCGATGACAAGCCAAGCAATTGTTTCATACTTTAACATTTTCAAAACTTTTTCAATCTTCACGCAATAGATGAGCGTGAGCCATGGATATAGCACTATATGTGGAATAGGATGGTGGTTGTGTAGAAGACAAAAGGAGGGAAGATAGTCTCACATCAACTAGGCGTATCAACGGGCTATGGAGATGCCCATCAATAGATATCAATGTGAGTGAGTAGGGATTGCCATGCAACGGATGCACTAGAGCTATAAGTATATGAAAGCTCAACAAAAGAAACTAAGTGGGTGTGCATCCAACTCGCTTGCTCACGAAGACCTAGGGCATTTGAGGAAGCCCATCATTGGAATATACAAGCCAAGTTCTATAATGAAAATTCCCACTAGTATATGAAAGTGACAAAATGAGAGACTCTCTATCATGAAGATCTTGGTGCTACTTTGAAGCACAAGTGTGGAAAAAGGATAGTAGCATTGTCCCTTCTCTCTTTTTCTCTCATTTTTTTATTTGGGCCTTTTCTCTTTTTTTATGGCCTCTTTTTTTCATTTTTATTTTTTTTATTTTTCGCCCGGAGTCTCATCCCGACTTATGGGGGAATCATGGTCTCCATCATACTTTCCTCACTTGGGACAATGCTCTAATAATGATGATCATCACACTTTTATTTTTCTTACAACTCAACAATTACAACTCGATTCTTAGAACAAAGTATGACTCTATATGAATGCCTCCGCGGTAAAATTTAGATATGCAATGAAACAAGAGTGACATGTATGAAAGAATTATGAAAGGTGGCTTTGCCACAAATACGATGTCAACTACATGATCATGCTAGCAATATGACAATGATGGAGCGTGTCATAATAAGCGGAACGGTGGAAAGTTGCATGGCAATATATCTCGGAATGGCTATGGAAATGCCATGATAGGTAGGTATGGTGGCTGTTTTGAGGAAGATATATGGTGGGTGTATGATACCGGCGAAAAGTGCGCGGTATTAGAGAGGCTAGCAATGGTGGAAGGATGGGAAAAAGTGTGTATAATCCATTTACTCAACATTAGTCATAAAGAACTCATATGCTTATTGCAAAAATCTACAAGTTATCAAAGCAAAGTATTACGCGCATGATCCTAGGGGTAGATTGGTAGGAAAATACCATCGCTCATCCCCGACCGCCACTCATAAGGAAGAAAATCAATAAATAAATCATGCTCCGAGTTCATCACATAACGGTTCACCATACGTGCATGCTACGGGAATCACAAACTTCAACACAAGTATTCTTTAAATTCACAACTACTCAACTAGCATGACTCTAATATCACCATCTTCATATCTCAAAACAATTATCAAGCATCAAACTTTGCTTAGTATTCAACGCACTCAAAAGAAAGTTGCACATATCTTGAATACCAAGTATATTAATATTAAGCAAATTACCATGCTATTAACGACTCTCAAAATAATCTAAGTGAAGCATGAGAGATCAATAGTTTCTTTAAAACAAATCCACCACCGTGCTCTAAAAGATCTAAGTGAAGCACTAGAGCAAAAATTATCACGCTCAAAAGATATAAGTGAAGCACTATTAGCAAAATTATCAAGCTCAAAAGATATAAGTGAAGCATATAGAGTATTCTATCAAATTCCAATTTATGTATGACTCTCTAAAAAGGTGTGTACATCAAGGATGATTGTGGTAAACTAACAAGCAAAGACACAAATAATACAAGACGCTCCAAGCAAAACACATATCATGTGGTGAATAAAAATATAGCTCCAAGTAAATTACCGATGGAAGTAGACGAAAGAGGGGATGCCTTCCGGGGCATCCCCAAGCTTTGACCTTTTGGTGTCCTTGGATTATATTGGGGGTGCCATGGGAATCCCAAAGCTTAGGCTCTTTCCACTCCTTGTTCCATAATCCATCAAAAGAATTTACCCAAAACTTGAAAACTTCACAACACAAAGCTCAATAGAAATCTCGTGAGCTCCGTTAGAGAAAGAAAACAAAAGACTACTTTAAGGTACTGTAATGAACTCATTCTTTATTTATTTTGGTGTTAAACCTACTTATTCCAACTTCTCTATGGATTATAAACTATTTTACTAGCCATAGATTCATCAAAATAAGCAAACAACACACGATAAACAGAATCTGTCAAAAACAGAACAGTCTGTAGTAATCTGTAACTAACGCAAACTTCTGGAACTCCAAAACATCTACCAAAATTAGACGACCTAGAAAATTTGTTTATTGATCAGAATCAATTGGAATCAGTATTTTATCACGTTCTGGTGATTTTTAATAATTCGGGCACTGAGCACAAAGTTTCTGGAAATTACAGCAAGATCAAATAACTATCATCCAAGAAGATCCAATAGGTCTAGCTTGGCACAAACACTAATTAAAACATAAAACCACATCTAAACATAGGCTAGATGGATTATTTATTACTAAGCACCAAGGAAAAATATTGGGTTATCGTCGAACAAGCGCTTTTCTTTAAAGCCTTTTTAGCTAGGCATTGAGATTCAATGATGCTCACAAGAAAGACAAGAATTGAGGCACAAAGAGAGCATCATAAAACATGTGGCAAACACACTTAAGTCTAACATACTCCCTATGCATAGGCATATTATAGGCAAACATATTATCGTAGCAAGCAAAAACTAGCATATGCAAGGAAGCGGAAAGGAACAATAGCAATCTCAACATAACGAGAGGTAATTTAGTAACATGAAAATTTCTATAACCATATTTTCCTCTCTCATAATAATTACATGTAGGATCATAGGCAAATTCAACAAAATAGCTATCAAAGTATATTCTCAACACGATCCACATGCATGCAAAGTTGATACTCTTCCAAAATAGTGGGATTATCATTAACTAAAGTCATGACCTTTCCAAACCCACTTTTATCAAAAACTTCATAAGATTGAACATTCTCCAAATATGTGGGATCTAAAGTTGATACTCTTCCGAACCCACTTTCAATATTATTGCAAACAATATTATCAATCTCATATTCGTCATCGGGCTTAAATAAATTTTCAAGATCATAAGAAGAGTCTCCCCAATCATGACTATTGGACATAGCAAAACTAGCATCCCCAAGCTTAGGGTTTTGCATATTATTAGCATAATTTACATAAATAAAATTTATAATAAAATAATTGCAATCATGCTTTTTATTTAAAGATATATCGTGAAGCACTTCATCACAATTTTCAGATTTACGGATTTCAGGCAAAAGCATATAAAGATAATCTAGTGCATCCAAATCAGTAGGAATTGGTTCATCATAATTGGATCTTTTAAAAAGATTGGCAAGCGGATGAGAATCCATAGATATTAGCTTCTTTGTTTAGGAATAAATACTCAACTATTTCAACCAAACGAGCAAGCGAGTCAAATAAGACATCAAGGCAAACGGAAAAGAGATGTCGAATAAAACGGCAAGGGTGAAGTGGGGGAGAGGAAAACGAGAGGCAACTGGCAAATAATGTAATGCGGGAGATAGGGATTGTGATGGATACTTGGTATGTCTTGACTTGCTCTTGCGTGAGCCTCCCCGGCAACGGCGCCAGAAATCCTTCTTGCTACTTCTTGAGCACTGCGTTGGTTTTCCCTTGAAGAGGAAAGGGTGATGCAGTAAAGTAGCGTAAGTATTTCCCTCAGTTTTTGAGAACCAAGGTATCAATCCAGTAGGAGAACACGCGCGAGAGTCCCTCGTACCTGCACAAAACAATAGCTCCTCGCAACCAACGCGATTAGGGGTTGTCAATCCCTTCACGGTCACTTACGAGAGTGAGATCTGATAGAGATGATGAATAATATTTTTGGTATTTTTTATATAAAGATGCAAAGTGAAAAGTAAAAGGCAAAGTAAAAACAAAGCAAGTATTAAAGTGATGTAGATTGATATGATGAGAATAGACCTAGGGGCCATAGGTTTCACTAGTGGCTTCTCTCAAGAGCATAAGTATTCTACGGTGGGTGAACAAATTACTGTTGAGCAATTGATGAATTGAGCATAGTTATGAGTATATCTAGGTATGATCATGTATATAGGCATCACGTCCGAGACAAGTAGACCAAACGATTCTGCATCTACTACTATTACTCCACTCATCGACCGCTATCCAAAGATGCATCTAGAGTATTAAGTTAAAAACAGTAACGCCTTAAGCAAGATGACATGATGTAGAGGAATAAATTCATGCAATATGATAAATACCCCATCTTGTTATCCTCGATGGCAACAATACAATACGTGCATTGCAACCCTTTCTGTCACTGGGTAAGGACACCGCAAGATTGAACCCAAAGCCATGCACTTCTCCCATTGCAAGAACTACCAATATAGTTGCTGCTGGCCATACGGAAGGGGCCACCCCCACTGTGCAGTTCCCACCATGGCAACCGGCGAGGGCGCTGCGAATCAAGAACACGATGACATCTTGATGGCCTCTTCCGACCCTCGAGCACGTCCAGGCCAACGGCGAGCCCCGGAGAACAGGCGGAGGGGAGGCGCGTGCATCATCATCGAGCAACCTGGGAGTCCTGGACTAGGGGGTCCTCGGGCGTCCAGGCTATGTGATATGGGCTGGATTAATGGGCTGTGAAGATACAAGATCGAGGACCTTTCCCCGTGAACGAATGGGACTCTCCTTTGCGTGGATGCCAAGCTTAACGTCCGGATTTGTAGTTACCTTCTTCTGTAAACCGACCTTGTGCAACCCTAGCCCCCTCCAGTGTCTATATAAACCGGAGGGTTTAGTCTATAGGGCGATCAAAATTCGTACAGGCTAGACATCTAGGGTTTAGTCATTACGATCTCGAGGTAGATCAACTCTTGTAACCCTTATATCCATTATAGTCAATGAAGCAGGAAGTAAGGTATTACCTCCATTAAGAGGGCCCGAACCTGGGTAAACATCGTGTCCCCTGCCCCCTATTACCTTCGATCCACCAACGCACAGTTCGGGACCCCCTACCCGAGATCGGTCGGTTTTGACACCGACATTGGTGCTTTCATTGAGAGTTCCTTTGTATTGTCGATAGAAGGATCGATGGCTCGCCTTGTCGTCAACGACAAAATCACCTCTGGAAGGGCCCTAGTTCCTGGGCAAATCCTCCAGATCGGCAATTTCACCATAGGTGCCCGCTTGACCATCAAGCCCAAGGCGGCCTCCCGGATTGCTGAAAATCATCTCCGCATCAACCCCGAAAGCGTCAATAAGATGGATCCGGCAGATATCTCGTCTTTAAACGAATTGCTAGAACGCATCACCACCGTGGGGGTCGCAATGGATTACGACCTGATTGGGCTTAAACTCGATCAGAGGGAAATCAGGTCCCCACCAGTCACCCACCTGGTGACCGTCATGGAAGAGCAAGTTGAGGGTACTGCTCCTCCTATGCTAAAAACAAACTATGTTCGGGTCTCCGAACCCCACGAGCCGGACACTCATCTTCAGGAAGAGATCATCTATCCTCCGAGCATGGAGCCAGGCGTTGAACCTAAAAACACCCAAGACACTCCGGATCCTGGGCCGATGACCTTAGAAATTTCTCAAAATCCAGATTCCGCGGTGGGTCAAGGCTCGGATTTAAGCCCACCCGCCCACCACAATCAATACTCTCCAAACTATTCCGGTCCCCCGGACATATGCGACTTAATGTACATACGACAGCCACCTCAGGAAACAATCCACCACTTTTGGGCTAGATTCCTACTTGTTAAAAATGAGATTAAAGATTGCTGCGACGACGATGCGATATCAGTCTTTTGCCGCAACTATACGGACGAGGGGATCCTCAATGCCCTCAATCGACGCCGCATACTGCACTATGCAGATTTGGCACACATAGTACATAAGTACTGCGCAATGGAAAGCGCTTGGAAAGCCCAGACAGCTCGGTGGGAACCACTGGCCTTTAAGCCACCCACTGGCCGGGCAAAAAGGATGCACCCTTATGAGGCACCTGATCATTACTTCACGGAAAGGAAAATTAAGCCCTTACCGGGACACAGAACTGTCCTCGATGAATGGCTCGAGAAACCCTGTCAGATACATGCGATGCCAGATTCCAAACCAAATCATAGCCTTCCGGCATGTTGGATACTCCGGCAGGTGGCTAAAAGTGGTGAGGCCATCCTCACCAACACTACTCCGGTGAGGTACTCCCCCGAGGATAACAATCTCAATGTGTTTACGGTCTTTGAGACCTTTTCTTCAAACAATCGGCGTAAAAGGGCGCTCCGCGACTTCGCCGAAGTCAATCACGTAGCAGCAATAAATCCTTGGAACGATATGGCGATAACCTTCAATGCTAATGACGAACCAGGGGCACGATCAGTTCGAGCACCAGCCGCTTTGGTTCTAAACCCAATTGTAGACAACTTTCGCCTCACTAAAGTGCTCATGGACGGTGGCATCGGACTGAACCTCATCTATGAGGACACGCTCAATAAAATGCAAATAGACAAGAGCCGCATCGAGAATAGCAGTACAACCTTTCGAGGTATCATCCCCAGCCGAGAAGCACGCTGTTCGGGAAAAATAAAACTTGATGTGGTATTCGGCACGCCGGAGAACTACAGGTCCGAAGAATTAATCTTCCAAGTAGCACCTTTCAACAACAGATATCATGCCCTGTTAGGGCGAGATGCATTCACATGCTTTCAAGCCATACCTCATTATGGTTACATGAAGCTCAAAATGCCCGGGGCCAACGGTGTTATCACTATCACCAGTGATCCGGACATAGCACTCCACGCTGAAAACAAAACCGCATCCCTGGCCCTCGAGGCACTGTTCGAAGCCCTTGCGGCCGAGGAGCTCACCGCTCTGCGTTTCACAGTGGATAGAGACGACGTAATTCTTGATAAAAGACCTAAATCCACTTCCTTCAAGCCTGCAGACGAAATAGTCAAATTCCAAGTCCACCCAACGGATCCCAATAAAACGGCAGCCATTGGGGCACAGCTGGATCCGACGGTCGATGCTTGCTCTAAGAGCATTCCTGCGTGAGAATCGGGACATTATCGCCTGGCACCCTTCAGACATGCCAGGAATCCCACGCAGATTGGCCAACCACAGCCTCAATATAATAAAGGGGTTCAAGCCAGTTAAGTGAGCACTACGGCGATTTTCCGAACCCAAGCGACAGGCTATGGGGGAGGAGCTTGCCAAACTACTTGAAGCCGGGTTTATTCGAGAAATAAAACACCTAGATTGGCTAGCAAACCTGCTCATGGTGCCAAAGAAGGACAAATCATGGCACCTTTGTGTCAATTTTAAAGACCTTAACAAAGCTTGCCCTAAGGAACCCTTCCCACTGCCGCGCATTGACCAAATCATTGATGCAACTGCAGGACACGTTTCACCATGTTTCCTCGACACATACTCTAGATACCATCAGATTAATATGAAGGAATCCGATCAGGCCGCAACAACATTTATCACTCCGTATGGGCCTTTCTGCTTTAATACTATGCCTTACGGACTCAAGAACACCGGGCCACCTACCAACGCATGATTCAAACATGCCTGAAAAAACAAATTGGCAAGATGGTGGAGGCATACGTAGATGATGTAGTCATCAAAACCAAACATGTTGAATCATTGGTAGACGACTTATGTCTCACATTCAACAACCTCCGAACATATGACATACGGCTCAATCCGGCAAAATGCGTTTTTGGCTTTCCTTCCGGAAACTTGCTCGGGTTCATCGTTTCCAATAGAGGAATTGAAGCAAACCCAGCCAAAATCAGAGCCTTGTCATAGTTGGCGATACCAACAGACCTAAAGCAGGTCCAAAAATTAGCTGGGTGCGTGGCAGCCTTGAGCCGCTTTATCTCCCGATTGGGAGAAAAAGCGCTGCCGCTCTATCGCCGGCTTCGGTGCACCGACCACTTCGAGTGGACAAACGCATCAACAACCGGGTTGGAAGAAATAAAAACTCTGCTAGCAAACAACCCAATTCTTGCCGCGCCTAACATCGGCGAACCTATGCTACTGTATATATCAGCAACTCACTAGGTGGCGAGCACAGTGCTCGTCATCGAACGAGAGGAAGAGGGACATAAATTCCCACTCCAAAAACCTGTTTACTACGTATCGGCGGTTCTCACACCATGCAAATCCCAATACCCGCACTATCAAAAGATAGCATATGCGGTCTTCATGGCATCTCGGAAGCTGCGACACTACTTTCAAGAGTGCTCGATCACGGTGGCCTCCGAGGTACCACTCAATGATATCATAAACAATCGAGATGCCACCGGCCGCATTGCAAAATGGGCCATCGAGCTCCTACCATTCGAAATAACATACAAACCACGCCAAGCAATTACATCTCAGGTGTTGGCCGACTTCGTCGCTGAGTTGACAGAAGCCGAACTCCCTAAAGAGTACGGCACATACTCCAATTGGGTGATGTACTTCGATGGCTCTAAAATGTTAGCCGGATTAGGGGCTGGCGTCATCATAACATCCCATGCAGGGGACACAGTCCGTTACATACTCCAAATCATGTACACGGGCTCCAACAACGCGGCCAAGTATGAGGCCCTACTACATGGTCACCGGATGGCTGTTTCTATGGGCATACAACGCCTCGAGGTGTGAGGGGATTCAAATCTCGCAATATCCCAAATAAACAGAGAATTCAACGCAAAAGATCCAAAGATGGCAGCTTACCGCAATGTTGTGCTCAGAATATCAGCTCGGTTTGAGGGGCTTGAGTTCCATCATGTAGCCCGAGAGAGTAACCAAGCAACGGACATCCTTGCTCGAATGGGCGCTAAACGCGACCCCGTTCCACCTAACACCTTTGTGGAGCGGCTCTTCAAGCCATCCGTAGTATGGCAGGACGAGAGCGGAACCACCAATCCTACGCTGATCATATCCCCAGACGCCGAACACAATTCAGATATCATCGGGGGCTCGAGCATAGAACCAACTCCTTCCGCCCATGTAATTGTGGCGATGTCGCCCCATGGACCGAACCCTTCCTGGCCTACCTTAATAGGTGGGAGCTCCCTGAGGACCAGAATGAGGCTTGTTGTATCGTTCGACGTTTGAAAGCCTATAAGGTTCATGAAGGAGAACTCTACAAGAAAAGTACTACTGAAGTCCTTCAAAGATGTATCTCCAAAGAAGAGGGGTGATACGTTTCCAACGTATCTATAATTTTTGATTGTTCCATGCTATTATATTATCTGTTTTGGATGTTTAATGGGCTTTAATATACCATTTTATATTATTTTTGGGACTAACCTATTAACCGAAGGCCCAGTGCAATTTGCTGTTTTTTTCCTATTTCAGTGTTTCGCAGAAAAGGAGTATCGAACGGAATGAAACCTTCACGAGGATCTTTTTTGGAACAAGCGCAATCCAGGAGACTTGGAGTGGAGGTCCAGGAAGCCACGAGGCGGCCACGAGGTAGGAGGGCGCGCCTAGGGGGGTAGGCGCCCCCCACCCTCATGGGGCCCTCGTAGCTCCACCGACCTACTTCTTTCGCCTATATATACTCTTATACCCTGAAAACATCCAGGAGAGCCACGAAACCACTTTTCCACCGCCACAACCTTCTGTACCCGGGAGATCCCATCTGGGGGCCTTTTTAGCAATCTGCCGGAGGGGGATTCGATCATGGAGGGCTTCTACATCAACACCATAGCCTCTCTGATGATGTGTGAGTAGTTTACCCACAGACCTTGGGTCCATAGTTATTAGCTAGATGGCTTCTTCCCTCACTTTGGATCTCAATACAAAGTTCTCCTCGATCTTCTTGGAGATCTGTTCGATGTAATACTTTTTGCGGTGTGTTGGCCGAGATTTGATGAATTGCGGGTTTATGAAATTGATTATCTATGAATATTATTTGAATCTTCTCTGAATTCTTATATGCATGATTTGATATCTTTGCAAGTCTCTTCAAATTATCGGTTTAGTTTGGCCTACTAGATTGATGTTTCTTGCAACGGGAGAAGTGCTTAGCTTTGGGTTCAATCTTGCGGTGCTCGACCCCAGTGACAGAAAGGGAAACGACACGTATTGTATTGTTGCCATCAAGGATAAAAAGATAGGGTTTATATTATGTTGCTTGGTTTATCCCTCTACATCATGTCATCTTGCCTAATCGTTACTCCGTTCTTATGAACTTAATACTCTAGATGCATGCTTTGGATAGCGGTCGATGTGTGGAGTAATAGTAGTAGATGCGAGAATCGTTTGGTCAACTTGACACGGACATGATGCCTATATTCATGATCATTGCCTTAGATATCATCATAACTATGCGCTTTTCTATCAATTGCTCGGCGATAATTTGTTCACCCACCGTAATACATGTTATCTTGAGAGAAGCCACTAGTGAAACCTATGGCCCCCGGGTCTACTTTTCCTCATATAAGTTTCCAATCTACAATTCTAGTTTACTATTTATTTAGAAATATTTACTTCCCAATCTATACAACAAAAATACCAAAAATATTTATCTTATTATCTTTATCAGATCTCACTTCTGCAAGTGGCCGTGAAGGGATTGACAACCCCTTTATCGCATTGGTTGCAAGGTTCTATATTGTTTGTGCAGGTACTAAGTGATTTGCGTGTAGTCTCCTACTAGATTGATACCTTGGTTCTCAAAAACTGAGGGAAATACTTATGCTACTTTGTTGCATCACCCTTTTCTCTTCAAGTGAAAACCAACGCATGCTCAAGAGGTAGCAAGGGGCGGCAGCTCTTGGCCAAAATCCATGCTGGTCTTGGCATCCATCATGCCGCAGCTCGGGCCCTTATAAGTAAGGCCTTCCCTACCGGTTTTTTCTCTCCTACGGCCCGAGCAGATGCACAAGGCCTCGTCCAGCGTTGTGTAGCATGCCATCTTTTCGCCAATTAAAGCCATATGCCGCCTACCGCCCTACAAACAATCCCCATTACTTGTCCTTTTAGGTGCAGGGGCTTGACATGGTCGGCCCCTTAAAGAGGGAAGCCATAAGAAGAAATACCTGCTGGTCATGGTAGATAAATTCACTAAGTGGATAGAGGCCAAACCAGTTAGAACGGCTGAAGTCGGACCGGTGATAGATTTCATATCCGGTGCCATACACCGTTATGGTGTCCCACATAGCATCATCACCGGCAACGGCTCTAACTTCACAGCCGACGAGGTAAAAACTTGGTGTGCTAATCTGGGCATCAAGGTCGATTATGCCTCTGTATATCATCCTCAAACAAACGGTCAAGTCGAGCGGGCCAATGGCCTGATAATGAGCGGCATTAAACCCAGACTAGTGCGATCCCTAAAGGAGTCAGACAAACACTGGGTTGAGGAGCTCGACTCCGTACTCTGGGGGCTGCGGACCATGCTACCTCTTGAGCACTGCGTTTGTTTTCCCTTGAAGAGGAAAGGGTGATGCAGTAAAGTAGCGTAAGCATTTCCCTCAGTTTTTGAGAACCAAGGTATCAATCCAGTAGGAGACCACGCGCGAGAGTCCCTCGTACCTGCACAAAACAATAGCTCCTCGCAACCAACGCGATTAGGGGTTGTCAATCCCTTCATGGTCACTTACGAGAGTGAGATCTGATAGAGATGATAAATAATATTTTAGGTATTTTTGTTATAAAGATGCAAATTGAAAAGTAAAAGGCAAAGTAAAAAAAAAGCAAGTATTAAAGTGATGTAGATTTATATGATTATAATAGACACGGGAGACATATGTTACACTAGTATCTTCTCTCAAGAGCATAAGTATTCTACGGTGGGTGAACAAATTGCTGTTGAGCAATTGACAAAATTGAGCATAGTTATGAGTATATCTAGGTATGATCATGTATATAGGCATCACGTCCGAGACAAGTAGACCAAACGATTCAAGATCTACTACTATTACTCCACTCATCGACCGCTATCCAAAGATGCATCTAGAGTATTAAGTTAAAACAGTAGTAACGCCTTAAGCAAGATGACATGATGTAGAGGAATAAATTCATGCAATATGATAAATACCCCATCTTGTTATCCTCGATGGCAACAATACAATACATGCCTTGCAACCCTTTACATCTGGGTAAGGACACCGCAAGATTGAACCCAAAGCTAAACACTTCTCCCATTGCAAGAACTACCAATCTAGTTGGCCAAACCAAACGGATAATTGAAGAGACTTGCAAAGATAACCAATCATACATAAAAGAATTCAGAGAAGATTCAAATATTATTCATAGATAATCTGGATCATAAACCCACAATTCATCGATCTCAACAAACACACCGCAAAAAAGAAGATTACATCGAATAGATCTCCACGAGAGAGGGAGAACATTGTATTGAGATCCAAAAGAGAGAAGAAGCCATCTAGCTACTAGCTATGGACCTGAAGGTCTGAAGTAAACTACTCACACTTCATCGGAGGGGCTATGGTGATGATGTAGAAGCCCTCCGTGGTGGATGCCCCCCTCAGTGAGCTCGGAACAAGCCCCAAGATGGGATCTCGTGGATACAGGAATTTGCGGTGGTGGAATTAGGTTTTTGGCTCCTGTTCTGATCGTTTGGGGGTACGTAGGTATATATAGGAGGAAGGAGTACATCGATGGAGCAACAGGGGGCCCACGAGGCAGGGGGCGCGCCCTAGGGGGTGCACGCCCCCCACCTTCGTGACCACCTCTTTTGTTCCTTGGCGTAGGGTCCAAGTCTCCCGGATCACGTTCGGTGAGAAAATCACGTTCCCGAAGGTTTCATTCCGTTTGGACTCCGTTTGATATTCCGTTTCTTCGAAACACTGAAATAGGCAAAAAACAACAATGCAGGCTGGGCCTCCTGTTAATAGGTTAGTCCCAAAAATAATATAAAAGTGGAAAATAAAGCCCAATATAGTCCAAAACAATAGATAAAGTAGCATGGAGCAATCAAAAATCATAGATACATTGGAGACGTATCAGACCAAACCCAATCTCACGACCGGATACACACCGTTTTTTATGGTGTACGGCGCAGAGGCCGTCTTGCCATGCGATATTATCCATGACTCACCTCGAGTGCGCATGTACGAAGGGAGAGAGGCCGAGCTCGATCGGCAAGATGACTTAGATAGCCTAGAGGAGGAGCACGATGTCGCAAAAGCTCGTTCCGCGTTCTACCAACAACAAGCTCGAAGATACCAAAGAAGGGAAGTGCAGGCCAAGACTTATAATGGTGGTGAACTCGTTGTACGCCTACCAGAGAAGAAAAAGGACAAGCTAAATCCCAAATGGGAGGGTCCCTTCATTATAGATGAAGTTCTCACTTGAGGAGCCTATCGCCTTTGTAATGCATCGGACAATCGCTTCGAGCCGAACCCATGGAATGCTGCCAGACTCCGAAGATTCTACGCCTAAGTCCGGACACATTTTTTGTTACTTTTTTCTCTTTCTTCCTTTCATTTGTTTTACGATTTCTAGCATGTGATCGGGTAAGCCGCACACTTGCGGAGAATACATCTTTAAATGTACACACCCCACTCTAACTGGGGGCTTCTTTTCACAGAAGCTTATTATTATTATTCTTTTTCAAGCATCAAGCTCACCGTATATATCGTCTTCTCATATATGTCTTTCCTTCGCCATTATATTCACCTTTATGACTTAATTTTTTGCCAAGATGGGTTGCTTGGCTCCTGTGCTTATACCCTACGTTCCCGCTTGTTCGCTAGGGCATAAAGGGAGCACCTCTGCGATTGTTACAGCTGGGTTATTCGGACGTGAACCTCAGACGGGTGAAGCCGAAAGCTAGCGTTCTTAAGGGAATAATAGGTCGGCGAACAAAAGATGAACTGCCTTCGTTGCAACACAAGCCCCCAAAATATACCATGTACTGTGATTTTTAGCATCACAACTTAGGCATGCAAAACAACGCATGCTGGCCCAGGGAGAGGAACCCTTAACGGAACTATTCGCTCTGGAAGATGTTTCTTACGATCAAATGTAATATAACATAACTCCCCGAATACAACTTGTCTGTTCAAGCAACTATGACTGGGCCGTCTGGTTTCCGAACGTAACTCGGTGTTTACTGATGGTATAGTATTCGGAAACACCCCAAACCTTGGGTTTCAGAGGATAAAGCGGGCGGTCTGCCATGACAATCGTTTTATAATTCGGCTGGAAATACGATTGCCGATAAAGTACATTACTATTGGACTAAAAAACTTCTTCGTCCTCTAGACCATCTAACAGGTTGTCTAGTTTACAATCCTGTTGTGAAAACTTGGCAGCTATCTTTACTTGGTCATACACCAAACTAACATGAATTTCCTGTCCATCTGGTCCTCGAGGCCCGACTCGGGCCATATGATTCGGATCAAGTCTGGTGTTCCGTGTTTTCACCATGGCCCAGGCCTCTCATGCGCCTTCTCGGCATGCTGATATCTTCCATAGCCCAAAGCGGTGACGAGCTCCCTTGAATAAATTCATGAGTTCCTCCATACTTCCTGGAGGAGAATCGGCTGGCCACAAAGCTTTCGCAATGTTCCTCATTGCCTTCCGGGCTCGCTCATGCACTTTGGACAGCTCTTGTAGCAGATCGCCTTGAAATCCGGACACCTCTCCTTCGGGCCGCCCAGTCAACACACCTACAGAAACAAACTTGTTAAAACTTACCATTAGGGGATTGTACGAAAGCGAGGTTAAAAAGCATACTGAATATGCCGCCTTTTAGCTTTCTGTTCTCTTTCAAGGCATCCGCCAGTTGGGCCTGTATGTCCTTCAGCTCTTCGGCTTGCTTGGTGTTGGCATCCTGAAGCTTATTCTTCTCATCCCTGATCCGTGTCAGTATACGTGGACCAGTGGCTTCTTGCCTTTCGGCATGCTGTTTATCCGCCTGCGCGGCCCTTAGTTTCTCTTCTAGGTGATCCGACGATCCCATCGATGTAAACGAGGAGGCTCGATGGTTTCACTGCCCGCCTTTCTTTTCAAAGACTTGCCCTGCGCGATCGTCGCCTTCTTGGAGGGCACCTTCGATGTGGTTTGGCGGGACGAGCGCCGCCCCTTCGGTGCATGAGATAGTGCGGTTGGTGAGGCGCAACGGGAAGGCTCTTGTTGAAAAGATGTCTCCTGGGAACTTACATGGGAGGAGGGGAGAAGGCCGAGATAATCGGCTATGATGGCCACTTCTGTGCCGTCATAACTCGCCTGATAAAAGACCCCCTCCTTGAGCTCTATAAATATGTCCGGATCCTCGTCAACTCCGGGATCCAGGTCTCGAATATGGTCCTTTGGCGTTGCAACGGGCCTATAGATCCCCGCGACAACCTTTCTCCATTCCTGTTAGAAATAATCGGATTAAAGTTCCAACTAGGGGCAACTCAGGAAGAGGATTGAGTAAGATTATAGAGCGAAAGCTCACCCAGCTAGGAGGGTTGTACATGGAAAAGCCCTCTCGGCACTTAAGGCGAGTAAAATTTTCTTTCTCTTTCTCCCCTTTATAAATATCAGCCAACATGGCAGCCAAGGCGGCAAAGTTGTCCGGACCCTTGCGCCCGCAACGTGATGTGTCATCTTCCCCGTTGTAGTACCACATGGGGAGTCATCTGGATTGAAGTGGCTGAACGCCTCGCATTATTTAAATCGCCATTTCCTCAATTATAGATAGTCCGGATTGGGCAAGTATCTTTATCTTGCTCATTAACTTCTTAATCTCTGCACTATCTTCCTCTTTGAGGCTCCGGGGGCGCCAGTTGTGGCGCTTCTTTAACGGAGCATTGGAAATTTCGGGTAGGCCCCGTCGGATAGGGTCTGGAAGAACAACGTCTTCAATATGAAACCACTCTGAGGGCCACTCTTCGGATGCCTTCTTCGGAGTGCTGGACAGGTATCCTGTCCCGGCTATATGCCATAATTCAACACCGCCCACCTCGAATATAGATCCCTTTTGGGAGTGAGGGACGAGGCAGAAAAGTTTCCTCCATAACTCAATGGGCCTCGCATCCTAGGAACAGCTCACAAAGAGCAACGAAGCCCGCGATGTGCAGAATGGAGCCCGACGTGAGATTGTGCAGCTGGAGGCCGTAGTACTCCAGGAGACCTCAGAGGAAAGAATGGATTGGAAATCCAACGCCTCTTAGTAGGTAGGAAACGAAGCACACTCACTCCTCTTCAGTGAGATTGGGGAAATTTTCTTCCAGGGCTTCTCCATTTATGGAAGTTAATCCCGCCCGAACGGGAACCAGGTCCGCGGGAGGAAGATATCCCTGCATCTGAAGCTTGGTCAGCTGGGCGTGGGAGACCGAGCATCTCTCCCAATTGCCTTTTTGACGGCCGTGGGGGCATGAGGAAGAACTGGGAGCGCTAGCCATGTTTGCGTGGTTCTCTGGCTAGCTCTAAGGACTTTTGCCTGGTTTGGAATGGCATCTAAGATCCAATCTCCTTAAATAGACGCCTTCCCCATGCCATCAGGGTGTTATCTGTAAAAACACTTGGACCCATTTGTATTTGTCTGACACGTGGAAAGCCGAGGCGACGGTAGCGCAGAAGCCGAGGGATATGATATTTAATGAGAGAGCCGAAGTTGTCCGGAGTATCACGGAGGGCCCACCTAATGGAACCGAAGATATAAGATCAGCACTGTTTAGAGTATGAGTGGTATAATGCAAGAAACAACATTGATATGTCCCTGTTGGAACTGGGAGGAAAATACAGGAAAATGTATACTGGGTTCGAAAATATAGATGTGCGATGCATGGTTATACTCATGTTATCTCACAATCGATTCTTCACAGGGAACTACCATGTCATGCATGTTATGTAATCATGTTCTGTCCTCACAAACAAATTCTTCAAGGAAACTAACAGACCATGCATTGTTATATACTCATGTTCTGTGGGCAAAATTTTTGTGAGCATATTATTCTAGCCATTGATTGTTGAAGGGCGAACATATGTATGTACACATGGTAAGCATTATAGGATTTCACTACTTCCAAATATAGAGTTCTCCATATGAACATTTACTTCCCTAATGTATGGTTAGATGAAACCAACAACGTGATGCATGTTTCTACATCATGAAAATGAGGAAACTAACATGGCCATACACACTCATATTTAGTAGTATATAGATTACTATAAAATAAGGAGAATATTATTATCTTCCTAACCGTTTGATTATTCAAGGGTACAAATTGGCTGTAATGACATGGTCACAATCACATGAATTAACTCATTCCAAATATAGCTGATTTACGACGTCTCTAATACATTGCCATAGTTCTACTCAAATTCTGCTCAAACAGGGATATGTCAATCATCACAAAAAGTTAAAACAGTGTCGTCATCATTAACATCAGACGACGTAATCTAGATGACTTGGACCGCGACGGTAAAACTCTATATCATGCAACGGAGGAAGGATAATCTCATGGGAGGTATGTAAGTTCACGAGCACCAACCTTTTCCCGTCTTCTTTGAGGACATCCATCTAGTGGGAGTTCATGCCGACCCAGTACATACCTGTAAGAAGTTTCAAGCGGTGGTGATAGGATCGTAGTCGAGGGAAATGATGTACGGCGACCCACTACATACCTGCAAATAAGTTTCGGCTAATGGAGGTCGAATTGAAGTTGAGGGGCATCATGTACGCCTTTGTATCATGGTGAGCAAATCTCGCAAGATAGCAGCAAGCAGGGTGTCTTGAAAAGCTTAGGACTCGCTTCGACGAAGGCCGTGTGCATTCCCCTCGAGGATGCAGCCAGCCGTAGGGTGCTCAACATATCCATACACGAACAACAGAGGTCGAGGACGTCATTGGGGAGATTGCTCCAATCGCGGCTCATATGGATCTTTCTTGTGATTCGCGTTCGACCATGGTGGAGTTTGGAAGGTGGGGTTTGGGGGCTTTATTTACGGGAGAAGGCTCTCGGTCTTGGAGGCGGCTAGCGAGGTAATAGTGGTCTTGGGGAGGCAAGCAAGGCGAGTGCAGGGCACAGTGAGATGATGAAGAGTGACCTCGGGATCTCCAGTGAGGCGGAGATGGAGATGGAGTGGTGCTAGGGGAGAGGGAGGCGAGGCTAGGCATGCTATCTACAGCGGTGACAAAGGATCAGACAAAGTGCACAAGGTGAGTCTGACTTTGGTAACCCGGACACGCCGCCTGGACTGTTGTCACCTCGGGCGCAGGGTCTTGTCACTTCACTGTGAGGACCAGATGAGTAATAGTATTTTGACCATCAAGTGTACCATAGTTGTACTAATACTACTAGTAGTAGGAGTAGTAGGAACATGAGTAGTACTCCCGTTCTAGCATGCCTCTGGGTTCACTTCATCCTCCAGGTATCATATGATATTGTGAGCAGAACCAAATTCTCGTGCATGCGGAAGCGCAAAGAAGGACTTTCCTTTTTTGAGGATAACCGCATATTCCTTAACTAGAGAACGTTGTGTCTCCCATGCATGCGCCAATATCCATCTGAACCAACTGCGGCACGTTTTTTTATCCGTTTGCGTAGGTCCCACCTGTCAGGAGGGGTGCAGAAATAAAAAGGAATCATAAAATGTCTCTCCACGGTGATTTGAAAGAGTGACCTCAAGTAGCCAGTGGCACATGTAGCGCTAGAAGGATGGGCACGTACAGGGACAGGCCCCACTCCTCAGTCTACCCGCGTAGCCTTTTTGTTTAGTCTACTCGTCTAATCAAGCGCCCTACAGGCCGGTTCTCCCATTTACTTCTCCGCCGGAACCGGTTTTCCTCGGCTTCTTCACTACCCCTTCATCTTCATTTGCATCCAAACCACACTGCATTCACATTGTTTTAACCTCTTCACATCCTCCTAGAGTAATTCGGAAGCCCCTTTAAATAATCATCTTCTTCAGTTAGACTAGCCATCTAATCCTAATTCCCCAAACCATAGCCCTTTGGTCTAGCGGATCCAAATGGCGAAAGAGATCGAGATGCAGGTTTTTAGCGTCCAACATGTCCTCGTAGAAGGCTCGTTGAGCATAGTTGCCACAGTCACCGACCACCCAAGGGTTGTTGGGAAGTGGATCAACAATGTATCCAACTCCCTCCAAAAGGTGGAGATGAAGGTCATCGGTCTCGACACAGAGTACACGGAGCGTGCCACTGGGAAGATCCAACGCGCCGCCATCCTTCAGCTATGCCTCGAAGATGATGTTTTCGTCTACAACATCATACACGCGCCCTCCATACCAGGTGAGCTTCACGATTTCTTGTCTTGGGAGGACATATACTTCTGTGGGGCAGCCATCGCAGGGGACAAACAGAAGTTGGAGCCGTACAACCTTGATTTGAAAAGCATCGCTGACGTACAAACCAAAATAAAAATTCTTGTAGAAGATTGTGATAAACCGACACCATCCCTATTTGACGTAGCAAATTTTGTGCTCGGAACAAATCTTCAGAAGGGTGACGAGACGCCGCCATTAATGTCGTATTGATGGGAGAATTATCCCTTGACGTCCGAGCGGATAAAATATGCTGCCCTCGATGCTCGTGTGAGTTTTGAGATAGCTGCAAGGTCGAGAGAGCTTGTTGCGAAGCCGTCTCCCTCAGAAATGAGAACAAGAAGAAGAAGAAGAGGAAGAAGAAGAAGAAGAATAAGAAGAAGAAGAAGAAGAAGAAGAAGAAGAAGAAGAAGAAGAAGAAGAAGAAGAAGAAGAAGAAGAAGAAGAAGAAGAAGAAGATGTTGCACCAGCAGCAGGGCATTATGGATGGATGAACTATTTCCTCTCTTGTAAAAAAATATTCCCTCTCTGTGTATATTGATATAGATGGACTCTTTCGATGGTGTGCATGTCTTTGGAATAATTAGTAGCATGGGTCCGCTTGACTATAAGGAACTATTTATCCGCCTAACTTTCTCTACTACTCCTTCCAGTGATCGGTATGCAATGCATGTGTCCGTAGACATGACAGCTTGTCCATGGAAGTTCAGCTATAGCGACCATCACGTTTCATCCACTGCCACTAGCGATTCCCACGACGCCGCTCCAACCATGGCACCACGTCCCCCAACGTGCGCCTCACCCCTCTCGGCCGCATCACCCCTCTGCCTTTGTGTGCATGACATGTGGGCCAACTGAAATGCGGCGAGCATCAAGTTTCTACCACAGTCACACAAGATTCCCACGGCGCCGCTCTAACCCATGACACCACACGTCCCTCAACCCGTGGCTCACCCCTCTCGGCCCCACTGCCCCTCTGCCTTCGGGAGCCTTACATGTGGACCAGCCACCTATCGGGTCCACATGTTATTGACTCAAAGGCAGGTGTCGTAAGGCGCTGAAGCTTAGACCTGAGGGCCCCGAGAGGTAAATATAACTCCTGCGCCAGGACTTGTGGTGCTACCGCTACACGAACTCGTGGAAAACTCAAGATTTGTTTCTTTACTATACATGCACGCAATGATTTAATGGACATTGTAATCTCAACATGTGATGGGAAGCTCTAAATTTGAATTTGAAACTTATAAAACGAAAAAAATCATAACAAATAAACTAGGAGAGAGGGAGTATACCGTAGGATGTGTCCCATATGAAACAAGTCCCCTGGTTTGCCACCGCAAAGATACGTTAGAAAGGACCACATCGTCTTCGTACTCGTACGGCAACAAATCGACCGCAGACAACATCGTCCACCTTTGACCGCCATGTGCAAGGTTCGTGCTATCTTCTTCAATCTCACCGTGGTTCCATCCTACCAATACAGGCGGTGGACCATTGCATGGCTGATCCCAATGTTGGACAAATGTTATACGGGAACGGTGTCACCATTGTAAATGTTGTGCAAATTGATGTTGGTGCCCTCCCGCACATATGCAAGCCAATCTCCACTCACACCAAGCCTAACCTGTGAAACAGTGGGTAGGGGGAGAATTAGGAAATGGACACAGA
This sequence comes from Aegilops bicornis, assembly GCA_021605145.1. Classification (NCBI taxonomy): domain Eukaryota; kingdom Viridiplantae; phylum Streptophyta; class Magnoliopsida; order Poales; family Poaceae; genus Aegilops; species Aegilops bicornis. The sequence continues at coordinate 288,388,116 of CM038674.1, read as the reverse complement.
AGTAGTCTTTAGAATGCATTTACTACCTGATCAAACTCATCTTACCTGCTCATCGGACAAAATCCGAGTGCCCCTCAATGTCGACATCTCAAGGGGCATCAACTTGCAACTACAACCACGCCGCGCTGGAGAGACCCCCAAGGAAACATCCTCGTGCGTTGCACGGAACATCAAGATGCATTTGTATGAGTAGTTTATCTTGTGAGAGAAAAGGATGAATGAGGGAAGGCCTTATTTGCAAATGTGGAGAGGGGTGTAGGTTTGTTTTTGCAAAATTGCCACAGTTTTCTTCCTATCCATCGGGTATAAATCGGACAACCAATATTGCAGGGTGGCAGGCACACCATCAGCACCAACTCTGTTTTTTATAAGAGTAGAGACTGGCAAGATGCCCGTGCGTTGCACGGAACATCAAGATCTTGTGGGAGAAAAGGATGAACGAGGGAAGGCCTTATCTGCAAACATGGAGAGGAGTGCAGGTAAATTGTCATAGTTTCCTTCCTATCCGTCGGCTATAGATCGGACGACATATATTGCAGGATGGAAGGCACACCATCATCACCAACTCTGTTTTTTTATCTATACCCCTATATAGTGTGTGAATAATTTTTAAAGATGGTCATTGGATGAAGCCAATCCAACGGTGCAGAGATGGCAAATCCGAGCACTACCGACCATTGGATATCATCTACATTTAACCAGATTCTGCCACATGTAGAATACTCCATTGTTGAACTAAAGCATAATGCACAAATCTCAAAACACAAGCACTTCTCCTTTGTTCTAGAATCTTCCGTATCATAATTGCCCAATTTTTTTCCTAGATGAATTGCCATTATTTGTTTTTACTTTATGCTTTACAACCCACAATTCCATGAATCCTAAAATAGATTAACTTTTTTTATAAAAGCTAATTGATTTTGAATGAGATGAACTATAAAAATTAAACGAACATCTACATCATGCATATATGACTCAAAGCTTACATGCTATAGTGTGGTGTTTATTCATAATTTGGTTGCCAAATCTCATGCGTGCAATGCATGTGTACCTTACTAGTAAGAGTGGAGTAGAGATAGATATAGAGACTATTACTACCAATGTGCTGGCCCATGCGTTGCAATGGATCCAAAGTAGTAGAATAATACTTGTTCACGGGCTTGAAATATAAACACTCTAGTTTTGATATACATATATATCAGTAAAAGTAAATCATGCTTCACTCAAAATATATTCCTCGGGCTGTTTTGATGGTTTGAAGATAACAGGTTTAAAAAAATGGAGCTATTTTTTTTACATTTTGTAGCGTGGCACGACATCCGGTGCACCTAAGCGCCTGGGGAAAAAATTGAGATTGGGTCGGTGGCACACCCTGCGGAAAGATGCCTGTGTGGGATCCTTCTATAACTAGCAAGATGCCCGTGCATTGCAGGGAACATCAAGATGCATTTTTTTACAAAAGACCTGTTTGTGATTAACCCTTGCAGGAGTTATCCGATGTGTAAAAACTAATGATATCTCAAGAATTTTACCGGAAAAATGCTATCTTTGGAACAAGTTTTCTCTACTACTGCTCCTTGCAGTGAGCGATATGCAATGCATGTGTCAGCAGACATGACAACTTGTCCATGGAAGTTAAACCACGACGACCATCACCTTTCTTGTTTCTACCACTGCCACCCCCACACGCGATTCCCATGATGCTGCTCCAACCCACGACACAACGTCCCCCGACGTGCGCCTCATCCCTCTCGGCCCCACCGCTCCTTTGCCTTTGTGTGCATGACATGCAGGCTAGCTGAACTGGGTGACCATCAACATTCTACCACAGCCACACCCGATTGGACGCGGTTTGCCTGCTCCGCTCCTGTGCTCCAATCCGTACTCCCGCACCATCAAGTTTTCATCCAGCAGCTGTGACACATTTCGTCCTGGGCATCAATCCTCAGCTGGAGTACTTCTGTACTATAGGTAGTACCCGCCGGTGTGGCCATCTACGCCTCGTAACACCTCGACGCCCAGCTGTGGAACCCTCGCCACGGCCACGCCACCACCGGTCAGTTCATCTCGAACGAGTGAGTCGCGAACCATGCCACCACCATGAGAATGACATGTGGGCCAGCCACATTTAAGGTTCGTATGTCATTGACTCATTGGCCGGTGCACTAAGCCACTGAAGCTCGGTCCCGTGGGCCCCGAGATGGAAATGTAACTCCTGCGGCAGGCCTTGTGGTGCCCCCGCAGTACGAGCTCGTGCCAAACCCAGATGAGATTTGGTAACCAACTAGTATGGTACACGTGCATTGCACGCATGAGATTTGGTAACCAAATCTCTACTCTCTATATCTGTATATTTGTAAAAATATGGTCAGTGGACTTCATAATATGCTCATTGCAGTCAACATATACATTTTCCAGTGTTTATACGGTCACTAGCACACCCTGGCTGAGTATGTGTGTGCATGCACGTGTAGGTTGAGCACTTGAGCGTGACCATGTGTGTTCCGTCGTGTGCTCGGACATGCATGTATTAGGGCGTCGCGCGCGTTTTTGCGTCCATGTGTACGTGTGACTGTTGCATGCATGCACGAGGTTGTAGTCCCTCACATTCACATGTTCGTAAGTCAATGCTTTGTCAAAATGTTGCATGCAAGGTTTAATCATTCGTTGTTCACGCATGCATTCCCGATATTAATACATTGGTAAAGACAATTTCTTGAGGAAAACAAGCTCATTAATTGAGTACAAAGGGGACCAATAAGCCAGGTCGGAGGGAGTACTAGTAGTGAACCAGAAGGACGGAGTAGGTACTAGTAGTACGTAGCAACGTGCAGTAACAAATTTCCTCTATGTGCGTCCTATCTACGTGTCTCTACTCTTATGAAAAACAGAGTTGGTGATGATGGTGTGCCTGCCATCCTGCAATATAGGCCGTCTGATTTATATATGACGGATAGGAAGAAAACTATGGCAGTTTTGCAAAAAGATACCCACACCCCTCTCCACATTTGCAAATATAAGACCTTCCCTTGTTCATCCTTTTCTCCCGCAACATAAACTACTCATACAAATGCATCTTGATTTTCCGTGCAATGCATGGGCATCTTGCTAGTTATGAAGAAATAACACTCTATCAATGAGCCCCATCAGACACCAAATTTCTTGGCTTCCGTGCTATAGCAATATCTTCCCCTCGTTTCTGTTTTCCAACCTAGCAGCGGGCGGAGTGCGGTTTGCCAATAGTCGGCTTGCTCAACGGTGGTCCCACATGAAAGTGAAAATGTTAGGCAACACGCCTTCCCTAGCTATGTGGCATGCCGGACGGGCCGTGGAGTACTCCCGATTCCCGGGCGTGTGGGGGTGTGACGCGAAGGCGGCAGGCCTTTTCCTCTTACTGGCAATGTGCCCGTGCGTTGCGATGGATCCAAAGTAGTAGAATAGTAGTACTTGTTCACAAACTTGAAAGAAATCACTCTTGTTTTGATATACTCCTAATATATTACTTTTCACTCAAAATATATTTCTCAGGCTGTTTTGATGAGTTGAGGGAGGGATGTGGTTGCTATCAAGATAATAAGGGGTTTTCTGCAAATTGGAGCAGAGAAGTGGGCTATTGTTGCAAAATGCCACAACTTACCTCACAGCCGTAGATGCATATCTAATAGTCAGAAACGACGGATGGCAGACACACCACCATCACCAACTGAGTCTTTTATAGGAGTAGTAGGAGTAGAGAAAAATGTATAAATTGTAACATTTGATTCTGCTCCTTGGCACGATCGATAGATAGAAATAACGATTGGAAGCAGCTAAGCGGGGCTATTTCCTCCAGATAAGCAGGGTACGTAGTAGCTAGGTTGGCGCATCGTCGGTTTGGTCACATGCGGTCCGACATGTTCTAGTGTTTCTAACAAGATGCCCGTGCGTTCCACGAAGTTGATGGAAAAGGTAAGCACAACTTATAAATTGACGGATGGAGTACTAGTTACAGCAGGGTGATGCATATAATAGCACATGTCAGTATTGATTGGAACGAGAATGCAATAGCACAATAAGAATTAAGGCCACGATGATGCGATTGTAGTGGTGGTTATAGGAGGCAAGAAGAAAGATGCATCCATCAACGTACGACCTCCTCCAGCTCAACTTAGTGCGCCGGGCCACCGACCGACGGCTAAGGCGGCAGCTTTTGTGGCGAGGTCAAGATGCTTATCGGCAAAGGCATCCAAGGCTTCTAGCTGGTTGAGGAATGCCAACGTCATAGCATCCTCATTGGCCTTGTAGAAACCTAGGTACACGATTTGCTCGTACATGTGGATGTGTAGGTCGACGAATTCTTGCAGGGCGAGGCGCCTCGCAGCGAGCACGACCTCCAGGTGGACATTTTTCGTGGCGTCGATGGGCAGTCATAGGGCCACCAGTGCTTGAAAGAGGTTCCGGCCATGGCGGCCGATTAGGGTGGCAAGCAATGAGGAGCCTAGGCACACGGGCTGGAGGAGTACGGCGATGTCGTCCCCGAGCTTCTTGAGGATGGTGAACTTGTTGGTGGTGGCAACGATGATCTGGTCCAACTGAGAGTCGTAGTTGGCATCGACGGCGGCCATCCACCAGCCGGTCGCAAACACCAACTGGAGATGATCCTCGGCGCCATGCCGTAGGTTGGCGTCGTGGACCATCTAGCAAAGCCGGTTGCCGCTCACGGGCATCACCACCATGGGTCTGGAGTGAGCACTTATGCGCTTAGTGTAGGTGCTTAGGAAAATGCTTAGGTGCTACGATGTGGTAGATGCATTGGAATGGAGGGGCGCCTTTATATGAGTCCAAACTGCATTGCATTCACATCGTGGAGCCTCTTTTCCCGGTCCTCCTCCCATTACTTCCCTCATGCATGCATGATGCTAATTGAAGGAGGATGCATCATTGGCCGTTCAACATTTCGGGAACACTACCTCTCCCTCGTTTGCATTAAAGCCGTATCGAGAACTGCGCCACCCGCTGTCAAATCCGTCGAATAATCTTTGCGCCGCCCGCTGCCTTGGTGAACACGCCTCCTCGCCTCCATCAAACCCCTCCGTTAAACCCGCATGCAAACCGAGAAATCTACTCCGGCCACACGTCCGTTCATGAGCGGGCCAGAATTAAATGCAACACCGGCCGAGCTCCTCCCGTTCGCCCTCAGTTTAAACGAGGCCAGACGCCGGCCAAGCTCCTACCGTCCGCCCTCTATTTAAACGAGGCCAGACAAACAGCGGGCAAGAATCGCACCCCTCTGCCGCTCCCCCATCTCCTCCTTCACCATTTTCTCCACTCTTCAGATGGCTTTCGAGGAGCCGTTCTCCGGCATACTACCCGACTGGGTGGCCTGCCGAGCCCTCCCGATACGGGCGAGGCCCCCTCGGTGCTTCATCAACCTCGCTTGGCCCGACGGAGCCAGTTGCCGCCCCAATCCGGCCCGTGGTTCAGCAACTCACCGCTCCAGTTCAGCTCAATGAGGAGTGGCGAGTTGCTCCACGCCGGCACGGCAACGAGCATGCCTGTACGGGAGTCGTTAACCTGCGTCGTGCCGTGCGATGGTGTCGCGGTGGGCCGCGCCTCCGTGTCTGCGTGGGCGTGCCTCCCATGCCTGCGGAAACGCCATGCAGGCAGAGACAGAAGCCGTGTGCATGGAGAGCGATGAGTCGGTGGCCAGCTTCTCCGTGTCCGCCGCCATCATCGAGGAGAAGTAGAACACGGGAGGCCGCCACCACTTGGGTCCCATGAAGGCCACCGCCGAGGCGACGACTACGCATTCAGGTGGTTTCTTTGCTTGCCGTCTCTTCCTAGGACCTTCATCGACCCGCAAGTGTTTGCGGACATGAGGAAGACAAAGGGATCATGGCGACCATTTAGATTAGGTACTCCCTCTCCGGCTGGCGGGAAATTTTTGTTCTAAGAAGGGATAAATTGGATGTATCTATAACTAAAATAAGTCTAGATACATCCATTTCTAGGACAAGTATTTCTGGATGGAGGGAGTATTAATTATACCAAGAGAGCCGTATTAGCACCGCTTAGTTCATGTAAATGTAATGAAATCCATCATGTTTATATGAAGATCCGGCTTTTTTATACAAAATCATGCATGCTTATATGAAAACAGTCCGTGTTTGCACGAATTTCATCTGGTTGGTTAGAGTTGTGAAAATGTATGGCGCTGGCATTTGATGTCGCTCTTCCCAGAAGGAAGTGGGAGGAAATTTGCCGGCTGTCGTTGGAGATGCTCTTATGCTAGAAATAATAGAGTCACAACCAATCCATTTGAGTTAATTGCGTGTATGATTCTCCCTCTATAAAATGTTAATTGCATGTACAGTGTACACGTGACTTGCAGGGTGGCTACAGCTTCGTACAGAAAGTTAAAAAGAAACAAGTCCATGCTTAGTCTTGTATTCCAAGTACTCTGTGGGTTCCATTGTCAATACAGTAGTGAAAGAAGTATATATTAAATAAGTAATATATAACATAAAAATCTAAAGTTAAAGACATAATTCGAGCTCTGGTCATCGCATTACGAGCATCCGGCGCTAACCAGTCCAGTACATTTTTGTTGTAGACCATCCTGAAGATATATCTCCATGTCTACTCTTGTACTCCATCCGTTCCTAAATATTTTTTTTTTCAGATTTCAAATGGACTACCACATACCGATGTGTATGTAGACATATTTTAGAGTGTAGATTAATACGTCTCCAACGTATCTATAATTTTTGATTGCTCCATGCTACTTTATCTATTGTTTTGGACTATAATAGGCTTTATTTTCTACTTTTATATTACTTTTGGGACTAACCTATTAACCGGAGGCCCAGCCCGAATTGCTTTGTTTTTGCCTTTTCAAAGATTTCGAAGAAACAGAATATCAAACGGAGTCCAAACGGAATGAAACCTTCGGAAACGTGATTTTCTCACCGAACATGATCCAGGAGACTTGGACCCTACGCCAAGGAACCAGAGAGGCAGTCACGAGGGTGGGGGTGCGCCCCTGCCTCGTGGGGCCCTTGAAGCTCCACCAAGGTACTCCTTCCTCCTATATATACCTATGTACCCCCAAACCATCAGAACGGGAGCCAAAAACCTATTCCACCGCCGCAACTTCCTGTATCCACGAGATCCCATCTTGGGGCCTGTTGAGAGCTCTGCTTGGGAGGGGCATCCACCACGGAGGGCTCCTACATCAACACCATAGCCTCTCAGATGAAGTGTGAGTAGTTTAGTTCAGACCTTGGGTCCATAGCTAGTAGCTAGATGGCTTATTCTCTCTTTTTGGATCTCAATACAATGTTCTCCCCTCTCTCGTGGAGATCTATTCGATGTAATCTTCTTTTTGCGGTGTGTTTGTTGAGACCGATGAATTGTGGGTTTATGATCCAGCTTATCTATGAATGATATTTGAATATTCTCTGACTTCTTTTATGTATGATTGAGTTATCTTTGCAAGTCTCTTCGAATTATCCGTTTGGTTTGGCCAACTATATTGGTAGTTCTTGCAATGGGAGAAGTGAATGGCTTTGGGTTCAATCTTGCGGTGTCCTTACCCAAAGGATGTAAAGGGTTGCAATGCACGTATTGTATTGTTGCCATCGAGGATAACAAGATGGGGTATTTATCATATTGCATGAATTTATTCCTCTACATCATGTCATCTTGCTTAGGCGTTACTCTGTTTTAACTTAATACTCTAGATGCATCTTTGGATAGCGATCGATGAGTGGAGTAATAGTAGTAGATGAGAATCGTTTCGGTCTACTTGTCACGGACGTGATGCCTATATACATGATCATACCTAGATAACCTCATAACTATGCTCAATTACATCAATTGCTCAACATAATTTGTTCACCCACCGTAGAATACTTATGCTCTTGAGAAAAGCCACTAGTGAAACCTATGGCCCCCGGGTCTATTCTCATCATATCAATCTCCATCACTTTTATACTTGCCTTGTTTTTACTTTGCTTTCTACCTTTCACTTTGCATCTTTATACCAAAAATACCAAAAATATTATCTCTATCAGATCTCACTCTCGTAAGTGACCGTGAAGGGATTGACAACCCCTAATCGCGTTGGTTGCGAGTAGCTATCGTTTTGTGCAGGTACGAGGGACTTGTGCGTGGCCTCCTACTGGATTGATACCTTAGTTCTCAAAAACTGAGGGAAATACTTACGCTACTGTGCTGCATCATCCTCTCCTCTTCGGGGAAAACCAACGCAAGCTCAATACGTAGCATATATTCACACATTTTGCTCTGTATGTAGTCACTTTTTGAAATCTCTAAAAAGATAAATATTTAGGAACGGAGGGAGTAGAAAACAGAGTTGGTGATGATGGTGTGTGTGCCATCCTATAATGTAGGCCATCAGATTTATATTTAACGGATAGGAAGGAAACTATGGCAATTTTGCAGAAAGATACCCACACCCCTCTCCACGTTTGCAAATAAGGCCTTCGCTCGTTCATCCTTTTCTCTACTCTTACTAGCAATGTGCCTGTGTGTTGCAACGGATCCAAAATACTCCCTCCGTCCAGAAATACTTGTCATCAAAACGGATAAAAAGAGATGCACCTAGAACTAAAATACATCTAGATACACTCCCTTTTATCTATTTTGATGACAAGTATTTCCAGATGGAGGGAGTATAATAATACATGTTCACAAAGTTGAAAGAAAAACACTCTAGTTTGGTGTATATATCACTAAAAATATACTCGTATTAGGTTTCACTCAAAATATATTCCTTCAGGATGTTTTGATGAGGTGGGGGAGGGATGTGGTTGGTGTCAAGATACTAAGGGGTTTCTGCAAATTGGAGCACAGAAGTGGGGTCTTGTCGCAAAATGCCACGACTTACATCATAGTCGTTAGATGCAGATCTGATGGTCAAAAATGACGGATGGCAGACACACCATCATCACCAACCGAGTCTTTTATAGGAGTCTCTACTCTTATAAAAAACAGAGTTGGTGATGATGGTGTGCCTGCCATCCTGCTATATAGGTCGTCCGATTTATACCTGACGGATAGGAAGGAAACTATGGCAATTTTGCAAAAAGATACCCACACCCCTCTCAACATTTGCAAATATAAGGCAGTCCCTTGTTCATCCTTTTCTCCCACAACATAAACTACTCATACAAATGCATCTTGATGTTCTGTGCAACGCATGGGCATCTTGCTAGTTATGAATAAATAACACTATCAACGAGCCCCATCAGACACCAAATTTCTTAGCTTCCATGCTATAGCAAGATCTTCCCCTCGTTTCTGTTTTCCAACCCAGTGGCGGGCGGAGTGCGGTTTGCCAATAGTCGGCTTGCTCAACTGTGGTCCCACATGAAAGTGAAAATGTTAGGCAACACGCCTTCCCTAGCTATGTGGCGTGCCGGACGGGCCGTGGAGTACACCTGATTCCCGGGCGTGTGGGGGTGCGATGCGAACGCGACATGCCTTTTCCTCTTACTGGCAATGTGCCCGTGTGTTGCGACAGATCCAAAGTAGTAGAATAGTAGTACTTGTTCACAAACTTGAAAGAAATCACTCTTGTTTTGATATACTCCTAATATATTACTTTTCACTCAAAATATATTTCTCAGGCTGTTTTGATGAGTTGAGGGAGGGATGTGGTTGCTATCAAGATAATAAGGGGTTTTTACGCAAATTGGAGGCGAGAAGTGGGCTATTGTTGCAAAAATGACACAACTTACCTCACACTGTTAGATGCAGATCTAATGGTCGAGAAGCTTGACGGATGGCAGACCCGCCACCATCACCAACTGAGTCTTTTATAGGAATAGTAGGAGTAGAGAAAAATGTATAAATTGTAACATTTGGTTCTGCTCCTTGGCACGATCGATAGATAGAAATAACGATTGGAAACGCTAGCGCGGGGCTATTTCCTCCAGATAAGCAGGGTACGCAGTAGCTAGGTTGGCGCATCATCGGTTTGGTCACATGCGGTCCAACATGTTCTAGTGTTTGTAGCAAGATGCCCATGCGTTCCACGAAGTTGATGGAAAAGGTAAGCACAACTTATAAATTGATGGATGGAGTACTAGTTACAGCAGGGTGATGCATATAATTAAGCAAAGGGATCGCACATGTCAGTATTGACTGGAACGAGAATGCAATAGCACAATAAGAATTAAGGCCAAGATGATGCGATCGCAGTGGTGGTACAGGAGGCAAGAAGAAAGATGCATCCATCAACGTACGACCTCCTCCTCCTCAACTTAGTGCGCCGGGCCACCGACCGGCGGCTAAGGAGCGACGTCTTTTGTGGCGAGGTCAACATGCTTCTCAGCAAAGGCATCCAAGGCTTCTAGCTGGTTGAGGAATGCCAACGTCGTAGCATCCTCAATAGCCTTGTAGAAACCTAGTTACACGATTTGCTCGTACATGTGGATGTGTAGGTCGACGAATTTTTGCAGGGCGGGGCGCCTCGCAGCGAGCGTGATGATACGTCTCCAACGTATCTATAATTTTTTATTGTTCCATGCTATATTATATTCTGTTTTGGATGTTTAACGGGCTTTATTATACACTTCTATATTATTTTTGGGACTAACCTATTAACCGGAGGCCCAGCCCGAATTGTTCTTTTTTGCCTATTTCAGTGTTTCGCAGAAAGATAATATCCAACGGAGTCCAAACGGAATGAAACCTCCGGGAACGTGATTTTCGGAACGAACGTGATCTAGAGAACTTGGAGTCTACACAAAGTAATCAACGAGGAGAGCACGAGGCAGGGGGGCGCGCCTACCCCCCCAGGCACGCCCTCCACCCTCGTGGGGCCCACGTTGCTCCACCGACGTACTTCTTCCTCCTATATATACCTACGTACCCCCAAACTATCAGATACGGAGCCAAAAACCTATTCCCACCGCCGCAACCTTACATGCCGTGAGATCCCATCTTGGGGCCTTTTCCGGCGCTCCGTCGGAGGGGGCATTGATCATGGAGGGCTTCTACATCAACACCATAGCCTCTCCGATGATGTGTAAGTAGTTTACCTCAGACCTTCAGGTCCATAGTTATTAGCTAGATGGCCTTTTCTCTCTCTCTTTGGATCTCAATACAAAGTTCTCCATGATTCTCGTGGAGATATATTCGATGTAATCTTCTTTGCGGTGTGTTTGTCGAGATCCGATGAATTGTGGGTTTATGATCAAGATTATCTATGAACAATATTTGAATCTCCTCTGAATTCTTTTATGTATGATTGGTTATCTTTGCAAGTCTCTTCGAATTATCAATTTGGTTTGGCCTACTAGATTGATCTTTCTTGCAATGGGAGAAGTGCTTAGCTTTGGGTTCAATCTTGCGTGTCCTTTCCCAGTGACAGCAGGGGCAGCAAGGCACATATTGTATTTTTTCCATCGAGGATAACAAGATGGGGTTTATATCATATTGCATGAGTTTATCCCTCTACATCATGTCATCTTACTTAAATCATTACTCTGTTCTTATGAACTTAATACTCTAGATGCATGCTGGATAGCGGTCGATGTGTGGAGTAATAGTAGTAGATGCAGAATCGTTTCGTTCTACTTGTCGCGGATGTGATGCCTATATACATGATCATACCTAGATATTCTCATAACTATGCTCAATTCTATCAATTGCTCGACAGTAATTTGTTCAGCCACCATAATACTCATGCTCTTGAGAGATGCCACTAGTGAAACCTATGGCCCCCGGGTCTATTTTCCATCATATTAATCTTCCAACACTTAGCTATTTTTATTGCCTTTTATTTTACTTTGCATATTTATTTTAAAAATACCAAAAATATTATCTTATCATATCTATCAGATCTCACTCTTGTAAGTGACCGTTGAGGAATTGACAACCCCTTTATCGCGTTGGTTGCGAGGTTCTTATTTGTTTGTGTAGGTGTGAGGGACTCGTGCGTGATCTCCTACTGGATTGATACCTTGGTTCTAAAAAACTGAGGGAAATACTTACGCTACTTTACTGCATCACCCTTTCCTCTTCAAAGGAAAACCAATGCAGTGATCAAGAGAGGTAACAAGAAGGATTTACGGCGCCAGGTCTTAGGGAGATTTGCCAAGTCAAGTCAAGTCAAGACATACCAAGTACCCATCACAAACTCTTATCTCTCGCATTACATTATTTGCCATTTGCCTCTCGTTTTCCTCTCCCCCACTTCGCCCTTGCCATTTTATTCGCCCTCTCTTTCCCGTTCGCCTCCCTCTTTTTTTTGCTCCTCGCGCTTTCTGCCGTTATGTCTGAAATTGGGAAATTATTGTCAATATGGACAATAATAATAACATGGAAAATTCTGATGCTCCTGCTGAAGAACCCCCTATCTTACATACAGAAAAATTCCGAATTGGTAGTGGTAATATTATTGGAAAAGGAGTTATCCAAGATTTCTTTACTTGTCTTGGGTGCTTTGCCTTCTATGGGTAGTTCTATTCTTCATAGAACTAGTAGTCTTGCGGATGCTATCGTCATGCTTGTAGTTGAACTTGAAAGGCAATTTATGCACATGCATCCTTGCATACAAAGGATTTTCCTAGAATTTTCTAATATTGAGCATTCTTCTGTTAAGCCTGCCGCTACTATCTTTTTGGCTCATGAGTTTAGATTTATAATAAAAGAGGCCAAAGAAATCTTTGCGCACTATAGGGTGGACGCTGGCCGTCCTCTCATAGAGGCTATCTTCTTTGATTGTCGGGGAGGCTGATCGTATCCACGAACACCTATGGGGCCGGCGGACCAGGCCCCTTGTGGTTCGGAGGGGGGCGGAGATCGCACGAAGAGCGGATCGAGGCGAGGCACCTGGCAGTTTACCCGGCTTGGAGCTCTCGGGAGAGATAAAACTCCTACTGCTGCTTGTTTGATGTATTGTGTTCTTGCTAGGGGCGATGCAAGCTACAAAACCTAAGCGTGGCGTATCTGGTCTCGGGTGAGTCGAATGAACCGAACCCCTTCTATGTTGCGCATGGGCCTCCTTTTATATGCTCAAGGGGTCTCCGACAGGTGGCAACATAGGCGAGGGTACAAATGTAAAAACAGGAGTTGGTACACCTACTCGAGCGATTATACGATGCAAAATACCTAACTCGGCGGCAAGGGACAAAAGCAATAAATGCCCGTCGTATGTCGCCCAAGCAATTTGAGACCGTCGGTGCGCCACCGCTTCGCCACGATGGCAAGCTGTCAGCGCCGCTTATCGCTGCTCTCCGCTGGCTGCACAACCTCTTGACACGCGCATGGAATGGTCCCATGGCGACACGTTGCTTTGGATGAGCTGGAGCGGAGATGGAGAGAGGTTGCTTGTCAGCGGCAAGCGCCTTGCATGACCGAATCCTTGTCGGCGTCCAGGAGGCTTGTGGCGCTCCGAGCCTTCCCGGCAAGCTCCTCTTGCAGGGGCCACATCTTCTGCATGCCTTGAATGGCCTTCCGGCAAGCTCCTCTTGCGGGGCCTTGTCTTCTTAGTCAAATACTTTGTTCTTGAATGGCTCCAAAGGAGCCACGGAGGATCTTAAGCGGTGACCGAGGCAAACCCTGCCGCGGGGTGCTTCAACTGTCCGTGCACGAGAACGGGATACAAGCGTACCCCTACTCTAGTACACCGGCAGAGCCCCGAACTGGGCATTACATGGTGCCGTATTTGTCGGGCCAGGCCCAAAACAGATACTGCAGTCTGCAGCGGCCTCGATCACGCCGCAACTTCGCCCCGGACCCACCGACCCCCACTAACGGCACGCACCGAGCGTGGCGTCGTGCGAAGATCGTGGGCGTGGTCGTGGGGTTTCTTTATTAGGAAAAGCGGAGCGTCCGCCCCTCCCCCTCTTTATAAGCGGGGAAGCGAGGCAGGCCGTCCACTCCGCCATTGCTGTCTTGTCAAGAAAACCACCGCCGCTCCCCCTTCTTCTCGGTCTGCGAAGAGAAGCGGCGCCCGCCCCTTCGCCACAAGCGCACTCACCGCCGTCGGCCTCCTCCGCCGCCCTCGCCATGGCTCCGGAAGCCGACAAGGAGAAAGGCGTCAAGTCGGCCGAGGCGTGGCGGCTCATGGCGCTTCTGCGCAAGGCGGGCCATCTTCTCCCCTCATTTCGGCGCAAAGGAGCTGCGGGATGTCTTCTATCTCTTTTGGTCGACGGAGACGCGTGCGCATCCGCGCGCTGAAGAGTACTCCCGCCCGCTTGATTTGGCCCCAACTGGGTACCCCTTCTTTGCCCTTTTCTTCTATTACGGACTTTGCCCGCCTTTTCCGAAGTTCTTCTGCGATATCATGAACACATATGGCCTCCGCCTCCTTGATTTCACCCCAACGCTGTTTGTCTTGACCATGGCAGGTTTTCGCACACCTTTGCGAAAACTTTGTCGAGATCCACCCAAATATGGCACTCTTCCGCCACTTCTTCGTGCCCAGCGTCGAGAGAGGAGAGCCACTTGCGGAGGGATAGCTTGGGTCTCGGGACCCGGCAAGAAAGAAGCCTATCTGGAAGGAGAGTTCCGCAACAAGTGGGAGGAGTGGAGAGCCAATTGGTGTTGGGTCGTGAAGGAGAACCGCAGCCCTTCATCGCCGTCGCCAAACCCCAATAGTCTTGGCAAAGATTGGAGTAGCTTGGCGCCGGAGGATGCTAGGTTGAAGATAGCTGTGACTCGGATTTTGCGCCTCGGGCTTGCGGACTAAGCGTAAGCGCAGCTTGGCGCAAACTTCCTTCGCCGCGACGCCTCCCTTGTAGGAGTGGAGGAGGCCTGCTTGGGAGTTCCAAAATGCGGCGAGACATCATGAGGTTGCGCCCGGGCCTGAATTGGAATTTCACCGTCACCGGAGCTGGATGCGATCTTTGCTAGAGCTGTTCAAGAACGACCCGATCACCCCGAGTGGTTTAGGGTTGCCGAGGGGTCGTCCCATTGTGCAACAACTCGGCGCTCGACCGCATCCAGCGCCATGATGCCGTTGTGCGATTCCCATGGGATCGTTCCAACTGGCGAGGAGCCTCCGGCGAGGTCGTGCAGCAGTTCTTGACGACTTGGAAGAAGTGCCGATCCGCTCCGATGAGCGAAAAAGGCTCACTCGCGATACCACCGATGAGGAGATGGCGCATATTGCCACCGGTGGAGTGGAGGCGGCAGCAACCGCTGCCTTTGGAGCCTTCGGGTACACCGTGGAGGAGGCGGGCCTTGTGGCGGCAAGCCTTGCCGAGCGAAGGGAGATCACCGGCGAGGGCGAGCTTGTCGAGCCCGAGGCGGGTCGAGTGGACCCGCCGAGGGCGCTTCTTCTCCACCACCCGGTGAATTGCCGCCAATGAGCCCGGCTCCGCCCGAAGAGGCGTCTTCGCAAGGCCGGAGACGCAGTCGGGGCGGCAGCTGGCCCACAGAAGCAGCGCCATGACACGCTCTGGCAAGCGATGTTGCTGGAGCGCCTCACGCTGCCCGCGACAACCGGGCGGGATCTTCCAGAAACCGCCGATGCCTCCGCCAAGCGGCCAAGAGAGCCCACTCGTCCGCCTTGCCGCACTCAAGGCGAGCCGAGTTTGACTTCTCCGGCGCTCGGCTCAGGAGGAAGATGAAGAGTAAGCTTTTGAGATTGTGCTTGTATTTCTTCAATTTTATTGCTTCATCTTGAATCTGATTTGCTTCGTTCTGGACTCTTTCCTTTTCGGGACGCTAGCCTGAAGGAGCGTCGAAGAGGTCCAAGATCCCGACGGTCGTCGTTGAGGACGATCCACCTGCGGGCAACAGAGGAGGCGTCTGAGACCCCCTTGCGGACCAAGAACCCTTCTCGTGAGCAGCCCCAACACAGCCCCCCAAAGTAAGTGTGCATTTTTTTCTTACTATTAGGTGTGCGGGGTGCTCCTTCTTCGATGATACCTGATCGTTTGCTGTGTAGGAGCAGAGCAGCCTCATCGGGAGGGCCGGAAGTCGCCCGAAATCTGTCTGCTGCCACTCGCCCGCCAAGGGAGGATTCTCCCGGCAAGGGAGGCGCCCTCGACAAGGAGGCCACTCCGGCAAGGGAGGCTACCGGCCGCAGGACAACGCCGGTGACCCTCCAGTGGTCGAGGCCGTGGCTGCGGATCCCGTTGCAGGTAATTTCCTTACACGAAAATCTGCCTTGGGCTTGTTCTCTTTTGTTTCTCTTTTTGAACATTTGCTTGACTGCTCTTTCTTCGTCTGACGCAGAGCCGATGGAGGTCGAGGCTGCCGGCGAGGAGGAAGCGCGCGGCAACACCGACGAGGCCGCCGTCGTGGAAGAAGAGGTCGTTCTTTGTGGAAGAAGAGGCCGTCGCCCGAGCGAGCCTGTTGGCGAGAAGGCCACCGAGGCTGCCGACGCAGAAGCTGGCGAGGGGTCGGGCGATCGCACTGACGGCCCTGAGGCCGCAGGAGCGCCAGGCGCTACACCGACAGCCGACTCCCCCGCCGCTGCTGCAGCATCAGGCTCCGAGGAGCCCCAGCCCGGCGCCTACCTGAAGGCCGGCGAGGGTGTCTTCATCAAACTCCCCTAGGAGCCGAGCTCCAGGGCGCCGGTTGAAGGAGAGACCTTCGACGGCGAGCTACTCGCCTCCGCTGGGCTGACGTTGGTGGATGCGCCAAGCAGCAGCAGCGGCGAGTTTGAGGAGGAGCACTGCTTGAAGAAGCTCTTTGTCGCTCGCGCCCGGCAAGCCAAGTTGGAGTCAGGAAGCACTTGTCGCGAGGGCAGGCGGACATGGAGAAGCCTTGAAGAGCTCCGGAGCCAACCAAGAAACTCTCCGCTGACGAAAGTGAAGCGCTGGGGGCAACTTATTGGAAGAGTGCACGGCCTTCATCCTTGAGAAGGCCGCACTTGGTGAGGAGCGGCTGGCTGCCGAGAAGCTCTCCGCAGAAAGGAAATGGGCGCAATGGAAGGTCAACCTGGACAGCCACGAAGAAGACCTTGCAGCCATGTAGGAGTCACTTGGCGGGCGCTTAAGGAAGCGAAGGATGCTGCCGCAGCCGTCGAGGCCGCCAAGGAAGAGTTGAAGGCGAAGGTGGCACTGGAGAGGCCAGCCTCAAGAAGAGTGGCGAGGAGCTTGCCGTGCTCAAGCTGTGAGAAGGACGCCTACACTCTTGGCGAGTTGCAGTCGTCTCGTGATAGGGCAAGGAGCTCGACGCCAAGGATTCAAAGCGGATCTTGAGCTGAAGCTGACCACTCGACGCAGACATGGGCCACGGGCGCCAGAGAGCGGGAGGTGGGCTTGTTGGAGACGATCAAGGCCAAGGAGGAGCTGCTAGCGAATGTTGTCTCCACCCAGAGTGCCTTGAGGGAGAGTGTGGAGCCTTGGGTGAAGGTCTTGTGGACACCGCTTGCCGACATCCTAGCAGTGATGGAGCTGGGGATGGCGGACCTTGCATACTCCTCCGACGAGCATCTCAGACCCAGCGCCAAACTCAGTTTATTCTTCAAAGGCGTGGTGGCGGGTCTCCAGCGACTCGGGAAGAGGTCCCAAAGCAGCTGGCCGAGGAATCACGCCAGATCTGTGCGAGAGCCCTCGAGAAGGTGTTGATAAAGGTGGCCTTCCGCAATCCGGGCCTCAACCTTCCGGCGTCCTCGGATCCTTGCCGCCAGATGCCAGCGTGGAGGAGCTTCAAAGCCCTTATCGCACCCATTGTGGACAAGGTGAACAAGATCAAGCAGATTGATGGCGATCAGCGTAGACTAGGCCGCCAATTTTATCTTTCCCTTATCGCTGCTGATCATGTTTAGAACACTTTGTTAGATCGTGACAAGTTATTTTGTAATATACTCTATCTTAGGCGATCAATGAAACGTTATTTCCTCTACTTGATTCCTTCCTTTATCGTTTCTGCCCTCGCATTTGGGGGACTTGTCGGTCACGGGCACCTTTGCCTTGTTGCCGAGTCTGAACGTCGGCAGCCTGCTTTGGCGATGCCGCCTCCGACAAACAACCTTGTCGCGACTAACCGCAGCTCACTTAAGTTGTTGAGCCGGCTCGAAACAAAGTAAGAAGCGCGACTAGCCTCTGCGAGTTAGTTCCTCTGTGCATAGGTTTTCCATACAAAGTACTCTCGTTCGAGGAAGATAACTTAAAAATTTAAAATTGATTGCTCAAACTTTGGCAACTTAGCTTTTCATCTCTTGCTTCCCGATAAAGCGAAATTTCCTCGGCGATGCACGGTCCATAGTATTATCTTCTCCTTCCCCTGGTTAACTTGTGCGCGAGGGAGCCTTCCTTTCTTTGAGAAAAGAGAAAGAAGAAAATAAAGTTATGGAGCCCAGTGGCTCGATTTTGCTTACCGGTGCGGTTGCTGCACAAAGTGTTAGCCAAAGCATGCAATAAAATGATGAAAGCATGAATTTGACAAATTATGCGCAACACATGAGCTTTCTTGATGCAGGTTCTGCGCCCGGCTTTGTACAAAGGATTACATGCAACAACGGCAAGACTTGTACAAAAGGTGGTTGCGGAACAGTTCCGACAACCGCGCTATGGGTAAAACTACGAAGATGCTCAATGTTCCAGGAGTTGCTCACGGGATGCCATCTTCGGTCTCAAAGCGGACAACGCCGGGCCTAGTGACCCGTTTCACCCGATAAGGGCCTTCCCACTTCAAGGCGTCAACTTGTTTGAATTCTTGGCGGACTGAACGCGCCCGAAGAACAAGGTCGCCTTCCTCAAGACTTCGGCACTAACTGCGGCTATGGTAGCGGCGCAAAGCTTCTTGGTGTGAGCAGCTTCGCACCGGCGGAAAGGCGATCCTCCTCAAGGAGCGGTAGCGTCATCTTGTCGCAGCTGCTCTTGCTCAAGCTCATCATAAGCGAGCACTCGAGGCGATCCGTATCTGAGTTCTATGGGGAGAACTGCCTCTGCTCCATAGACTAGAGCAAAAGGTGTGCGGCGGTGGCTCCGATTTGGCGTCGTCTGATCGACCAAAGAACCACCGGCAACTCCTCGATCCGGTTTCTTCCGCACTTGTGCAGCACTGCCGAAAGTTACGGTCTTGAGCAGCGCCAACACTTCAGCGTTGCCCTCTACCTTGACCGTTGCTTCTCGGGTGAGCAGCGGAAGCAAAGCAGACCTTGGCGCCAAGATCTTGGGCGTCTTGCATGAAGGTGCGACTTCGTAAATTGTGTGCCGTTGTCCGGTGATGATCCTGTTAGGGATTCCGAAGCGGCAAACAATCGACACGAAAGAACTTGGCTGGCACGACAGTGCTGTCACCTTCCTCACTGCTTCCACTTCCGGCCACTTTGTGAACTTGTCGATGGCGACGTATAAGTACTCAAAGCACCCGACAGCTCAGGGGAAGGGGCCGAGGATGTCGAGCCCCCAGACCGAAAAGGGCCAGGATAAAGGGATCGTCTGGAGAGCTTGAGGTTTGGTGTATCTGTTTGGAATGGGCAGCACGCTTCACACTTGGTTACTTGTGCGGTTGCATCTGGAGGGCTGTTGGCGGAAGAAACCTTGCCGGAAAGCTTTGCGGCAAGTGCTCTTCTGGCGCCAATGTGGTGACCGCATATGCCTCCGTTTATCTCTGCCAACATCTTCTGTCCATCTTCACAGGAATACACTTCAATTTCACACCGTTGAGTCTTCTTACATGCACGGTATCTTTGTCGACAAACTGGTACATACTTGATCGCCGGGCTACTCTTTCTACTTCTTCTTGTTCTTCGGAAGTTCTCTGTACGAAGGAAAAGGGCAATCAGCTGCGCCCATCTTTGGGAGCTTGCGGCTCGACAACGAGGACTAAAGGCACATCTGCTGCTGCGGGAACATCGGCTTCTCTGGCAAGAACACTGCGGCTCAGCCGAGCTTGATGCTCCGGCAAGCTTTGAGCAAGACTTGTCGGAAGCGTGCCCGCTTCAACGAAACAAACCACAGGGCTTGTCGGAGCCAGAGCAGACTGCCCCTCAGACTGTTGGTGTTGATCTTGGGGACCTTCGCAACGACGACTTCGGGAAGCTCTGCCGAAAAGTAGTCACCAGAGATCAACTTCCTCTTCTTGCTCTGTCCAGTTGATGGCGTTATGGTTGGTTGGGTCAGCTTGAGCACGAAAATCCCTGGTTCCACAGGCAACTTAAGTGCAGCACACTTTGACAGGCCGTCAGCAATATCATTCTGAGCTCTTGGAACATGTTCCATTTGCAGGCCGTCAAAGCGCTCTTCTAGCTTCCTCACTTCATCGGCGTAGGCTTCCATCAGCGAACTCGATAATCTTTGTTCACTTGGTGGGCGACAAAGGCTGAGTCACCCACGACAATAAGCTTCTTGATCCCAAGGTCTCTGGCGATCTCGAGACCGGCAAGCAAACCTTCATACTCTGCAGTATTGTTTGTTGCTTGCTCCTTGGGAAAGTGCATCTGGACTATGTACTTGAGGTGCTCTCCGGTGGGTGCGATGAGCAGCACGCCGGCACCGGCGCCTTGCAGCGAGAAGGCACCATCAAAGTACATTAGCCACTCCTTGCTTGCTTCCTTGACGGGAATGCTCGTCTCCGGAATCTCTTAAATGCGGCGTTGGCGTCCATTACGCTATGAATTCTGCCAATGCTACTGCTTTGAATAGTTGAAGTGCTTTCAAACTTGAGACCAAAGCTCGATAGTTCCGATGCCCACTCGACAATCACGCCTGTTGCCTCTGGATTCTGCGGTATCCTCTTGAGCGGAAGCGAGTGACAATTGTGATCTCATGTGCTTGAAAGTAATGGCGCAGCTTTCTCGAGGCCATGAGGAGGCCGAACAATTTACGCACACCAGTACCTTGACCTAGCCCCTGCAAGAGGCCGACAAAGTAAATCGGGCGCTGCACCATCCTTTTACGCATCTGGTCATGCGTCTGCAGCGGATTCGTCCTTGTCGGGACGGAGCTTGTCGGCAAAGCCCCCGCTTGTCGCTGGATGTGCTTGCCGTGGTTCTTGACTCGTCATCCGCCTCCCTCTCCGCTACTAACGCAGCACTAACCACTTGATTGGTTGCTGCTATATATAGCAGCAACTTCTCTTGTGGTTTAGGTGCGACAAGTGTTGGAGTGAAGGACATGTATCTCTTTAAGTCCTGTAGCGCAGCCTCCGCTTTGGGAGTCCATTTCATTGGACCTGCCTTTTTCAAAATCTTGAAAAACGGCAGGCGCTCAGCAGAACCTAGAAATAAACTCTTTGAGAGCAGCTACGCAACCGGCAAGTCTTCGTACATCCTTGACGCGCTTTGGTGCTTCAATCTGCTCAATGGCCTTGATCTTGTCGGGATTGGCTTCAATTCCTCGCTGAGACACGAAGAACCCGAGAAGCTTGCCGGAAGGAACTCCAAACACGCACTTCGGGGTTGAGCTTGAGGTTGATCTTGCAGGTTTGCAAAGGTCTCGTCCAAATCTTGAACCAGAAGTTAAAGTTTGTCCTTGCTTTTGACCACTATGTCATCCATGTAGGCTTCTACATTTCTGTGCATTTGCGGCTCAAAAGCGTCATGGACTACTCTTGCAAACGTTGAACCAGCATTCTTCAAACCGAAAGGCATCCGTATGAAATAAAGATGTGCCACATGGTGTAATGAATGCGGTCTTCTCCTCATCTTCTTCAGCCATGAAGATCTCGATGGTATCTCGAGTATGCATCAAGAACGAAAGCAAATCACATCCAGCCGTGGAGTCAACAATCTCGGTCGATGCGCGGTAAGGGAAATGGATCTTTGGGACAAGCTTTATTAACATCCGTGAAGTCAATACAAAGTCTCCATTTTCCATTTGCTTTGGCGCACGCGACTACTGAGGATTGGCCAACCACGTGGGATGGAGCACTCCTCGACAAGGCCTGCTGCTTCCGGTTTCTTGATCTCTTCTGTTATGAATTCTTGGCGCTCCTTTGCTTGCTTCGACTTTTTGCTTGACGGGCGGCGCATGAGGACAAACGGCCAAGCGGTGCTCAATCACTTTCACAGGAACACCGGGATGTCGACGGTTGCCATGCAAACACGCCGACATTCGCCCGTAGGGAAAGCAACGGCGCGCCTTCCTATTTAGGATCGAGAGAGGCCGCGATGGTGAAGGTACCACGGTGCCGTCCTCCTTGGCGGGCACCTTCTTGGTCTTTGGCGGAGCTACCATCTTCTTCTTGCACTTGCTGGTGGAGCTCGATGGTGCGTCCTCGATGGTAGCGCAGCACTCCGAAGAGGTGCGCTTGCCGGAGTGGGCATCAGAGCTCTTGCCGGACTTGGACTTTGTCTTCTTCCCCCCGGGAGCTTCAACGGCAAGTGTTTGGCAATCTGTTGCGGCTGCTGCATCCCGGTAGATCTTGTCGGCACAGATAAGGGCATCCTTCTTGTCACCATGGACAGAGATGACGCTTATCGGGCCTGGCATCTTGAGTAAGTTGTAGGCGTAGTGAGAGGCTGCCATGAACTTTGTGAGTGCCGGACGTGAAGTATCCCATTGTAAGGCAATGGGAAATCGGCAACGTCGAATGTGACCCTCTCGATCCTAAAGTTCAGCTCGCTGCCAAATGTTACCGGCGGCGTAATCTTCCCTTCGACTTGCTCCTTCCCGGATTGATTCCTTGGAAGGTGCCGGTCTCTTCGAGCTTCGCTGTCGAGGATTTGAAGCTTACGGAGCACCGCGGAGGAGATCAGGTCAAGCCGGCCCAAGGCGTCAATTAGCATCTTGGTGACCTTGAGGTTGCGGATGGTTGGTGAGACCAACATCGGCAAGCACCCGACCGCAGATTATGCGATTAGGTGGTCCTCAATATCAAAGACGATAGGCGTGTCGGACCACTTCGAGGCTTGCGTGACTCTACGGATGGTTCCGCTGCATTGACCTCCCGCATCCATTGCTTGAGTTGGTGGTGGGAGGTATGCAGGAAGCACCCCGTCAACACAGAGGACCTCTGTGGCTTTCAAAACTCCTGCTCATCGGGCGCCGCTGCGTCTTCCATATCTTCGTCGTCGTCATCATCTTCATCCTTGTCGCGACCAAGGGAGGTCTATCTCCTTGCCGCTGCTTGGCCTTGCATGACGCCCTCCCGGCCGGACGCTTTCTTGCCTGCTCCCCAGCACCTTCTGGGCCTTCTCCTTGTCGCGCCGCTCGTACTCAGCCTTCTGCTCAACAAGCTGCTCGACCTTCTTGCAGCTCTGGAGGTCGTGGCCCTTGGTGCGTTGGATCTTGCAGTACTGCTTGTCGGAGCCGTCCTGCTTGTCGGTGGCCGCCATAGACTGGTGGTGGGTGTCAGCGGCAACCTCCTTACCGGAGCCACCAGCCTTGGCGTTCTTGACGCCACCTCCGTTGCCGGACTGCTCAACAGCTAGCACTTCTCTACCTTTCTTCTTCCTGTTGCCCCGCCGCCGGCCCTTCTTCGCCGGGGCAGTCTCCTCACTGTCAGATCCTGCTTCTGCATTCTCTCCTGGAAGTCTCCTCCCTTCCTTAGCGCGTGCACACTTGTCAGCCAAGGCGTACAGCTCACTGACGTCCTTGACTTTGCACATCGCCATCTCCTCCCTCATCCTGCGGTTCCGCACGTTTTGATGAAACGCGCTGATCACCGCGGCAGGGTGGACATCTGGGATGTTGTAGTACTGCACGGCTAAATCTCTGAATGAACTTGCGCAGGACTCTCCTTCCTTCCGGGCGGCAGATGAAGGTCACTCTCTTGGCCATGGGGCTTGTGGCCACCGTGAAGGCGCCAACAAACTGATGGCACAGATCTGCCCAAGAGGATATGGAGCTGTCCGGCAAGTGCATGAGCCAAGATCTCGACGTTGGGCTTGAGCACGGCGGGAAGTAGTTGGCGAGATCTTGTCGTCCCGTCCCCCCGCAGCCTGCACCACGATGGTGTAGATGCCGAGGAACTCCGACGGATGCGTCCTGCCATCATACTTCTCCGCACGTCTGGTTTGAAGTTTTTGGCTGGGCCTTTGGACTTGCCGCAGCTCGCGAGTGAACGCAGGGGCAACCTACCGCGTCTGACAAGTCGCTGGCTCCTCCGGGCGCGCTGCATGTCAACAGAGGGCTCAGCGCAGCTTGTCGGATCGACGCCGCGCTTTCTCTCCGGCGCCGATGCGAGTTCGAGCATCCTCTTGTTGTCGTTCATGAAGAACTTGGCGCTGGTCGGGCGAGCTCGCGGATCCGACGACGCGGTGGAGTCGCTGTCGAGGTGGATCCGGTGAGTTGGCGATCTTGGCCTTCGGGGCGGAGAGTGTATGGTAGTTGCACCTCCGACAGTCTCGTCGCCACCGGCTCGTGCCTTGTCGTCTTGCAGCAACGACGGGCGCGTTGGTTGCCGGAGCGTCGCCGTTAGCAAAGCCGATGAGGCTCTGGATAGTGGCCCTCCACTCGTCGACCTTGTCGGCCGTTGCGAGGTATCGAGGAGCGGTGAGCTCTTGCCGTAGCTTCTGCTGGGTAGTGGGTGGCATTGGCGAGCAGGTGCGAGGAGCGGGATATGCTCGGACTTCTAACTATGTTAGAAGGAGCAGCACCGCCCAGCGACCGTATCTCACTTTCGTACAAGATGTTGGAGCGCATATGCTGGTCTTGAGGGTTTCGATCCAACGAACGTATGGCATTGTGAACGCCATGACGTTGTTGGTCGGCGTCTCTGAGATGGGCGCGGGGGATCTTGTGAACGCCGAGGTTTGCGGGGCCTTGTCCTTGGACTTAGCAACGTCGCGAACACCTCCGTCGGCGCCCGTTCCTCCGCCGGCGTCTGCCCCACCACCCGTTCTTTGCGGTGAGGGTGGGTACGACGCGATGGCTCTGCTGCCATGAAGCCTTCTTCTTGGTGGCATGTTGAGGAAGATGTTGAGGATGCTGCTCGTGTGAACGTCGGATCAGATTCACACGGCCTCGACGCCTCTACAGCGCGCCAAAGATGTCGGGAGGCTGATTGCACCACGAACACCTATGGGGCGGCGGACCAGGCCCCTTGTGGTTCGGAGGGGGCGGAGATCGCACGAAGAGCGGATCGAGGCGAGGCACACGAGTAGTTTACCCAGCCGGAGCTCTCCGGAGAGATAAAACTCCTACTGCTGCTTGTTTGATGTATTGTGTTCTTGCTAGGGAGCGATGCAAGCTACAAAACCTAGCGTGAGCGTATCTGGTCTCGAGTGAGTCGAATGAACCGAACCCATTCTACGTTGCGCATGGGCCTCCTTTTATATGCTCAAGGGGTCTCCGACAGGTGGCAACATAGGAGGGGGTACAAATGTAAAAACAGGAGTTGGTACACCTACTCGCACAGTATACAGTGCAAAATACCTAACTCTGACGGCAAGGGTCAAAAGCAATAAATGCCCGTCAGGGTCGCCCAAACAGTGCAACAGAGGCCGTCAGGTGCGCCTCCGCTCGCCACGATGGCAAGCTTGTCAACGCCGCTTATCGCTGCTCTCCAATCGGCTGCACAACCTCTTGACACGCTGCGCATGGAATGGTCCCATGGCGACACGTTCTTTGGATGAGCTGGAGCGGAGATGGAGAGAGGTTGCTTGCCGCTGACAAGCGCCTTGCCGCTACCGAATCCTTTGTCGGCGTCCGGAGGCTTGTCGGCGCTCGAGCCTTCGGCAAGCTCCTCTTGCCGGGGCCCCTGTCTTCTGCATGCCTTGAATGGCCTTCTCGGCAAGCTCCTCTTGCCGGGCCTTGTCTTCTTAGTCAAATACTTTGTTCTTGAATGGCTCCAAAGGAGCCACGGAGGATCTTAAGCGGTGACCAGCAAACCTGCCGGCTGAGGTCTTTGCAACTGTCCGTCTGCAATCACGGGATACTAGGGTACCCTACTCTAGTACACCGACAGAGTCCTCGAACTGGGCATGACAGTGCCGAGCAATCGCCGGGCCAGGCCCAAAACAGTCTGCACGGTCACACGCGGCCTCGATCACGCCGCACTTCGCCCCGGACCCACCGACCCCCACTGCAGCACGCACCGAGCGTGGCGTCGTCACGAAGATCGTGGGCGTGGTCGTCAGGGGTTTCTTTATTAGGAAAAGCGGAACGTCCGCCCCCTCCCCCTCTTTATAAGCGGGGAAACAGCGGCAGGCCGTCCACTCCGCCAATGATGTCTTGTCAAGAAAACCACCGCCGCTCCCCCCTTCTTCTCGGTCTGAAGAGAGCAGCGCCCGCCCCTTCGCCACAAGCGCACTCACCACCGTCGGCCTCCTCCGCCGCCCTCGCCATGGCTCCGAAAGCCGACAAGGAGAAGGGCATCAAGTCGGCCGAGGCGCAGCGGCTCGCGGCGCTGTGCAAGGAGCGGGCCATCTTCTCCCCTCAGCTCGGCGCAAAGGAGCTGCGGGATGTCGTCTATCTCTTTTGGTCGACGGAGACGCGTGCGCATCCGCGCACGAAGGTACTCCCCGCCTCCGCTTCGGATTTGGCCCCAACTGGGTACCCCTTCTTTGCCCTTTTCTTCTATTGCGGGCTTTGCCCGCCCTTTTCCGAGTTCTTCTGCGATATCATGAACACATATGGCCTCCGCCTCCTTGATTTCACCCCCAACGCTGTCTTGACCATGGCAGTTTTCGCACACCTTTGCGAAAACTTTGTCGAGATCCACCCAAATGTGGCACTCTTCCGCCACTTCTTCGTGCCCAGCGTCGAGAGAGGAGAGCCACTTGCCGGGAGGGATAGCTTGGGTCTCTGTGGATCGGCAAGAAAGAAGCCTATCTGGAAGGAGAGTTCCGCAACAAGTGGGAGGAGTGGAGAGCCAATTGGTGTTGGGTCGTGAGGAGAACCCGCAACCCTTCAACTGCCGTCTTAAACCCCAATAGTGCGCGGCAAAGATTGGAGTAGCTTAGCGCCGGAGGATGCTAGGTTGAAGATAGGCTGTGACCCGGATTTTGCGCCTCGGGTTTGCCGGACTAAGCTGTAGGCGCAGTTGGCACAGAACTTCCTTCGCCGCCAGACGCTTCCCTTTATAGGAGAGGAGGAGGCCTGCTTGGGAGTTCCAAAATGCGGCAGACATCATGAGGTTGCGCGCCGGGCCTGAATTGGAATTTCACCGTCCCGGAGCTGGATGCGATGCTGCTAGAGCTGTTCAAGAACGACCCGATCACCCCGAGTGGTTTAGGTTGCCGAGGGGTCGCCCCATTGTGCAACAACTTCGGCGCTCGACCGCATCCGCGCCATGATGCCGTTAGCGATTCCCATGGGATCGTTCCAACTGGCAGGAGCCTCCCGACGAGGTCGTGCAGCGATTCTTGACGACTTGGAAGAAGTGCCGATCCGCTCCGGCAGCGAAAAAAGGCTCACTCGCGACACCACCGACAAGGAGATGGCGCGTATTGCCACTGTGGTGGAGGAGGCGGCAGCAGCCGCTGCAGCTGGAGCCTTGGTACACCGTGGAGGAGGCGGACGCGCGGCGAAGGCGGCAAGCCTTGCCGAGCGAAGGGAGATCGCCCGGCGAGGACGAGCTTGTCGAGCCCGAGGCCGGATCGAGTGGACTCCGCCGAGGGCGCTTCTTCTCCACCACCAGCGGAGCCTCGCCCGAAGAAGAGGCGTCTCCGCAAGGCCGGAGACGAGTCGGGCGGCAGCAGATCGCCCACAAGAAGCAGCACATGACGGCCAGCTCTCTGCTGGCAAGCGATGTTGCCGCGGGAGCGCCTCACACTGCTGCGACAACTGGGGCGGGATCTTCCCAGGCCACCGCCGATGCCTCCGCCAAGCGGCCAAGAGAGCCCACTCCCCCGCCTCGTCGCACCGGAGGCGAGCCGGAGTTTGACTTCTCCGCGCTCAGCTCCGACGAGGAAGATGAAGAGTAAGCTTTTGAGATTGTGCTTGTATTTCTTCAATTTTATTGCTTCATCTTGAATCTGATTTGCTTCGTTCTGGACTCTTTCCTTTTCAGGACGCTAGCCCAGAGAGCGTCGAAGAGTCCATGGATTATACGCACTCTCTTCCTTCCACCATTGCTAGCCTCTCCAACACCGCGCACTTTTCGCCGGTATCATACACCCACCATATACCTTCCTCAAAACAGCCACCATACCTACCTATCATGGCATTTCCATAGCCATTCCGAGATATATTGCCATGCAACTTACCACTATTCCGTTTACTATGACACACTCCATCATTGTCATATTGCTTCACATGATCATGTAGTTGACATCATATTTGTGGCAAAGCCACCCTTCATAATTCTTTCATACATGTCACTCTTGATTCATTGCATATCCCGGTACACCGCCGGAGGCATTCACATAGAGTCATATTTTGTTCTAAGTATTGAGTTGTAATTGTTGAGTTGTAAGAAATAAAAGTGTGATGATCATCATTATTAGAGCATTGTCCCAAGTGAGGAAAGGATGATGGAGACTATGATTCCCCCACAAGTCGGGATGAGACTCCGGACGGAAAAGAAAAAAAGAAAAAAAAGAGGCCATGAAAAAAAGAGAAAAGGCCCAAATAAAAAAATGAGAGAAAAAGAGAGAAGGGACAGTGCTACTATCCTTTTTCCATACTTGTGCTTCAAAGTAGCACCATGATCTTCATGATAGAGAGTCTCCTATGATATCACTTTCATATACTAGTGGGAATTTTCCATTATAGAACTTGGCTTGTATATTCCAATGATGGGCTTCCTCAAAATGCCCTAGGTCTTCGTGAGTGATAACCCACAAGTGTAGGGGATCGCAACAGCTTTCGAGGGTAGAGTATTCAACCCAAATTTATTGATTGGACACAAGGGGAGCCAAAGAATATTCTCAAGTATTAGCAACTGAGTTGTCAATTCAGCCACACCTGGATAACTTAATATCTACAGCAAGGTATTTAGTAGCAAAGTATTATGATAGTAGTGGCAATGGTAACAAAAGAGTAATGAAAGCAAAAGTAATACTTTTGGTGTTCTGTAATGATTGTAATAGTAGCAACGGGAAAGTAAATAAGCGTAAACCAGTATATGGAAAGCTCGTAGGCATTGGATCGGTGATGGATAATTACGTGGGATCACGGTTCATCATGTAACAATCATAACATAGGATGACACAGAACTAGCTCCAATTCATCAATGTAATGTAGGCATGTATTTCGAATATAGTCATACGTGCTTATGGAAAAGAACTTGCATGACATCTTTTGTCCTACCCTCCCGTGGCAGCGGGGTCCTAATGGAAACTAAGGGATATTAAGGCCTCCTTTTAATAGAGAACCGGAACAAAGCATTAGCACATAGTGAATACATGAACTCCTCAAACTATGGTCATCACCGGGAGTGGTCCCGATTATTGTCACTTCGGGGTTGTCGGATCATAACACATAGTAGGTGACTATATACTTGCAAGATAGAATCAAGAACTCACATATATTCATGAAAACATAATAGGTTCAGATCTGAAATCATGGCACTCGGGCTCTAGTGACAAGCATTAAGCATAGCAAAGTCATAGCAACATCAATCTCGTAAACATAGTGGATACTAGGGATCAAACCCTAACAAAACTAACTCGATTACATGATAAATCTCATCCAACCCATCACCGTCCAGCAAGCCTACGATGGAATTACTCACGCACGACGGTGAGCATCATGAAATTGGTGATGGAGGATGGTTGATGATGATGACAGCGACGAATCCCCCTCTCTGGAGTCCCGAACGGACTCCAAATCAGCCCTCCCGAGAGGTTTTAGGGCTTGGCGGCGGCTCCGTATCGTAAAACGCGATGATTTCCTCTCCTAGATTTTTTTCTCCTCGAAAGCAAATATATAGAGTTGGAGTTGGCATCGGAGGAGCTCCAGGGGGCCCACGAGGTAGGGGGGCGCGCCCCCACCCTCGTGGACAGGGTGTGGGCCCCCTGGTCTTCATCTTTGGCACGGATTTTTATTATTTTTAACTAGATGTTCCGTGGAGTTTCAGGTCATTCCGAGAACTTTTGTTTTCTGCTCATAAAACAACATCTTGGCAATTCTGCTGAAAAGCTTGCGTCGGTCAAGGTTAGTTCCATTCAAATCATGCAAGTTAGAGTCCAAAACAAGGGCAAAAGTGTTTGGAAAAGTAGATCTGACGGAGACGTATCAACTCCCCAAGCTTAAACCTTTGCTTGTCCTCAAGCAATTCAGTTGATAAACTGAAAGAGAAAAGAAAAACTTTTACAAACTCTGTTTGCTCTTGTTGTTGTAAATATGTAAAGCCAAAGCATTCAGGTTTTCAAAGAAAGATTATAACTAACCACATTTGCAATAATTCTCAGGTCTCATGTTTACTCATATTAATGGCATAATCAAATAGCGAGTCATAATAATAAATCTCGGATGACAACACTTTCTCAAAACAATCATAATATGATATAACAAGATGGTATCTCGCTAGCCCTTTACGAGACCGTAAAACATAAATGCAGAGCAGCTTTAAAGATCAAGGACTGATTTGGACATTGTAATTCATGGTAAAGAGATCCAATCATAGTCATACCCAATATAAATTAATAGTAATGGATGCAAATGACAGCTGTGCTCTCCAGCTAGTGCTTTTTAATAAGAGGGTGATGACTCAACATAAAACTAAATAGATAGGCCCTTTGCAGAGAGAAGCAGGGATTTGTAGAGGTGCTAGAGCTCGGTTTTGAAATAGAGATAAATAATATTTTGAGCGGCATACTTTCATTGTCAACATAGCAACTAAGAGATGGCGATATCTTCCATACTACACACATTATAGGCGGTTCCCAAACAGAATGGTAAAATTTATACTCCCCTCCACCAACAAGCATCAATCCATGACTTGCTCGAAAGAACGAGTGTCTCCAACTAGCAACAGTCCCAGGGGGAGTTTTGTTTGCAATTATTTTGATTTAGTTTGCTTAAAGCATGGGACTGGGCATCCCGGTGACCAGCCATTTTCTCGTGAGTGAGGATCGGAGTCCACTCCTCTTGAGAATAACCCGCCTAACATGGAAGATAAGGGCAGCCTTAGTTGATACATGAGCTATTCGAGCATACAAAACAGAATGTTTATTTGAAGGTTTAGAGTTTGGCACATACAAATTTACTTGGAACGGTAGGTAAATACCGCATATAGGAAGTTATAGTGGACTCATTTGGAATAACTTTGGGGTTTAAAGGGATTGGATGCACAAGCAGTATTCCCGCTTAGTACAAGTGAAGGCTAGCAAAAGACTGGGAAGCGACCAACTAGAGAGCGACAACAGCCATGAACATGCATTAAAATAAATAAACATTGGATGCAAGCATGAGTAGGATATAATCCACCATGAACATAAATATCGTGAAGGCTATGTTGATTTGTTTCAACTACATGTGTGAACATGTGCCAAGTCAAGTCACTTAAATCATTCAAAGGAGGATACCACCCACTACAAAAAAAGACATATCCATGACATTTTGGGCCGAACGAATTTTTTTCTGTCATACATATGACGATAATTGTGACAAAACACGGTATTATCATAGATGTGGTGGGCTCCTACTTCTATGACAAAAAATCATGATAGAAAATAGGCTTTTCGTCCTGGGCGGGCCGGAGACGCAGCTGCATGACATTCTTTGGGCCGTCCATGACGGAAAAAGCCGTGGTAGAAGCGAGGGGGAGGAAAATTTCACGGAGTTCCCAGTTACGGTGGGAGGTCGGGGGCCGAGCGATGCGTGTTTCTCTCGTACACGTACGCACGTGTGTGTGAGGCGTTGGCTCTAACTAAGCCCGAGCGAGGCGTTGGGCTCTAACTGAACCCGAGCGATTGCACCGCAGAATGCGTTATCGAACCCGAGCGATCAATCGATGGTCGTTAATCGAACCCGATCGAGCGATTCCTTCGCCATCGCTGCTAATCAAGTTGATCGATGCTGCCTCTGCAGGATGAGCGATGGCGTTGGGGGGATTGGATGAGCGATTGGCGGTGGCGTTGCCTCTGGATGAACAGGACCCCGCGGTGTGAAGGAGGGCTGGATGAACAGTAGACGGTGGAGGGGTGCTCGTGGAAGGGTGGTTGAACAGGACCCCGTGGTGTGGAGGGCTGGATGATCAGTAGACGATGGTTGGGTGGTTGAACAGTAGACGGTGGAGTAGCGCACGGTGGAGGCTGGATGAACAGGAGCCCGTGGAGGCTGGAGGAGGTCGACGGTAGCCCGTGGAGGCTGGAGGAGGTCGACGGTGGAGATGAGCAGTATCCCGTGGAGTCCTGCTTTTGCGATACGCCACACCTCCCGATGAACAGGACCCTGGTTCGACCGTAGGGAGGTCCGTTTAAATCCGTTTTGCGGTACCCTACAGCCCTCCACCCCGTTTGACCGTAGGAGGTCCGTGTCCACCGTTTTGCGGTACGCCACACCCCTCCCGATCAACAGGACCCCCGTTTCGACCGTAGGAGGTCCGTTTCCTCTGTTTTGCGGTACGCCACACCCCTCCCGATCAACAGGACCCCGTTCCGAACGTAGGAGGTCCGTTTCCTCCGTTGTGCGGTACGCCAGGCCTCGTTTCCATCGCCTGTTCCGTCCAAGCCCTCCCGATGAACACGACCACGCATTCCGTTCCGACCCAGCCGGTTGGTCCCCACGCGTTCCGTTGCCTCTCGATGAACACGACGCATTCCGTTGCCTCCCCATGAACACGACGCACTCCGTTGCCTCCCCATGAACACGAAGACGATGCTGTTTCTCTGTTCCGACCCAGCCATGTACACGAGCCCTGGACGCACTTCCTTGCGAGCGAATTGTTTTGTTTTTTTGCCCGGACGCACTTCCTTGCGTGCGAAGGTGTAGCTGGTGGGTCCCAGCAGTCAGGGGGAAACATTTTTTTCGCAAAATACTGGTGGCCCGTCCAGTCGGTCTCCGCTGTCAGGTGGAGAAATAATTATTTTCCGCGTAATAAGGAGGCACTTCCTTGCGGCTGTCGTGTACCCAGCTGTCAGCCTCTCCACGTAAAGTACTCTTCCGATGGAAGTCGGTCATTGACCACATTGACCACGCCGCGCCGAGAGCACCACGGCGGTGGACGAGGCGAGGCCTAGGAAGGGGACGACGCGGAGCCAGGGAATACACGGCAGTGGATGCCCACGCGAAGAGGAGTACGGGCGTTCACTGGTTCGGCTGCGGTGTGAGGCTGCCGTCGGCGAGAATAACGAGGGTGTGGGTTAGTGGAGGGATGGCTGGCGAGTGGTGGGAGTAGTATGGCGGCGGTGAGGCCTCCAGCGTAGTACAGCCGGCCACGGGAGGAAGGAGCGGCAACGACCGACAGCTGCTGGGCGGCTGGATCAAGAAGACCGGAGGTGGAAGAAGCACTATGGCCGTTGGATGGACATCATACGGTCACTGGAGTATTGACTAAGTTGACAAAGCCCTCCGGCCCCGTCAACTTAGTAGGCCCACAAGTCAGCGCAACAATATGGTGGGTCCTAGCTAGCATACACGTCAACCTATAGTAGGCGCACAAGTCAGCCTCACATCTATGGAAAACAACATACATCCCATCTGCCATTATTTCTAATAATGTACAACCCATTTGCTAATTCTTAAGAATTTTTTTGGAGCCCATCTTCTTTTTGTTAGCATTACACCCCATATTGTGGCCACGGTTAAAAAGTATCTGAGAATTTTGCATATTTCGGTGTGGTCAACTGTTTTTAATCCAGAATATCGATTCACATTCAAACTATTTTAAAAAATAATTTATATAAATATAAAATCCAAATAATTGTCCACGCATAAAATCAATGGAATTTAAGATCGCGTAATGAAAAAAATTTGAAACTAATTCCCGGCTTGATGTGTTTTAAAAATGTACAGCCCATTTCTGGGCAAACCAAATGAAACTCTCCTCGTCCTGAAAGATTTGCAGCCAAGAGGGCCGATAAAGCAAGTAAGCCTTTGTTTGGGTATTTCTTAAAAAATAGAACTGGGCTAGCCATTTTCAGCAAGAAAAAAAAACACAACTGGGCTCATGATGTGGTAAACATAAATAAAACCTCGCTAGACGGGCAGACCTGACCCCTTTGAGCCCGTTGTTACCTGATCCGTCGCTAACACTAGTATAAATAACAACTGCTTGTTCCTATAAAAAAGCTCTTGGCGACTTCTTTGGGTCCACGGTGTCGTGTCACTTCGTAGTGTAATTCTCGTTTATTGACTATGTTGACAATGGCGTGAGCCCCAGATGTCCAACCATTAGGAGGAACCTTATTTTTGGGCTTGTACTATAGAGGCACTTGCTTGCGTACTGCCATGACGCTGGTGGGTCCCTACTGTCATCCTCTCCACGTACAATCATCTCCTTGTTCCTCTCGGTTGTTGACGACGTTGACAATGCAAGAGGGCGGCGCAAGCGCATGGCGAAAGCGAACCAAGGCCGCAAGGTGGAGGGCGACAGGCGAGGCCTCGAGATGGAACGAACAGGAGCCCGTTGGACATCGCCAGTCGATCGCGCGAAGCGGAGGGGAGTACGAGGTTGATCGTTCGACGGCAGTGCGTGTTAGCTGACGTCAGAGAATAACAGGACATGTGGGGAATAGAGGGAGGACTAGCCAACATTGGAGAATGCGTGCGGTAGGGCCGGCGGAGGCGCAGCCGACCATGGGAGGCGGAAGCGGCGGAGTGGACGGGGTGGTTTGGTTTGGTAGTGGAGGAAGAAGAAGACAAGAGATAGAAGATACCTGACGGATGTTGGATGTTAATCCAACGGCTGGTAAGCGTAATCGCTTTGTTGACTGGCTAGTAAGTCGACCCCACCTTGGATAGGCTATTTCCTCGGGTCCCAACTATCAGAATCCAAATCTGTCACGGTCATGCAGCCTTTCCTATGAAAATTTACAGCCCATTTGATGTGCTAGTTCGAAATAAGTTTGTGGGTGCTGGTGGGGGCTAATCACTTGGCTTATGTAATGCACAGTGAGCTCAAGCAGCCAGCGAGAGTGATGTTATTTTCCTTGGTTGGGATTTGTTACAACATTTCACTATAAATTAAATGAATGGCAAGCCATTTTCCTTGTTTCAAAGAAAATATGACAGTCACAGCCGAGTTCAAAAGGGCAGGAACATCTAACTCCAGCTTACAAACTGTACAAAAGCACAAGGGTTAATTGTTCATCAGGTTTACAAAAAACCCAGAGTGAAAAGGGCAACAACATCTAACTCCAAAGACCTTGTTTTCGGCGATACAAATCAAATGGATCGGTCGAGGTCCATAGAATGAACATCCTGGGTCGTAAAATTTACTGGATTATGATCACAATATGTTGTAAATAGAAGCCCGACACGTTCAGAAGCTCTTTTGCCCACCTGAAACTCCTTTTTTTGCTCTTCGATATACCCATCCATCAAAACCATGCTGCTGATAAACTTAAGTCTGATGGACAATAGTAACCTCACATTCAGCAGGAAGAATGTGACAAATCTTGTGTTTGCATGGTTGGCTACATATCGTTCTAGCGTTATTGTCTTCAATCGAATCTCATGAGAAGTGAGAAAATCCCGATGCTTACGAATCCACCGATTGGTTATAACTTTCTTACCCTGTCATGTTGCCTAAATATACATGAAGATTGAAAACAGTTAAGGTCTAAAAGAAGAGTGTCGAAAGAGGAACTGAACGGTTAATTCTAGTACACTATATGCGGGCTTCCAATGTGCATGAAATTATCACCTTTATATACAACTTCTCCAGACATGGAAAGCATTGCAGCAAGCCAATAATCTTGTTCAGATCAAAACTATTCATTTGGATATATAAGATCTTGACAGAATCCAACACCATTGATAGGCCATCCATGGAGAAACTCTTCATTGAGCATAGAGCATAATATTAGTACAAAATGTGTGCTCCAAGATGATATATAAATTATGCGCAGAAATTTAAAATGCAGCTTATGGTTACAAGTGTAGATGATAATATAAAGTACGAAGAACTGTGGAGCCAAACACCATATTGAAATGAGCACGAGAGATCATGTATTACACCCAAGGTCTCCAGTTTGGTAGCAGAGAGGACGGTTATTTGCAACGGTGAATAACTAGAATCAAGGATCAACCTTTGAAGTGAAGGGGCATCTTGGATGATGAGCTGCCTTCCGTCAAAAGAAATTCCAATTCTTACAAGGTTAGGCGACTTTATTTGGAGACAACCGATTCTAACTATGAAAACAAGCACCAAGCACTCCAGCAGGCAACTAGAGTGGATGATGCTTTGTGCAATGAGGCCTCCGATATCTGAACCCGCACAAGTGAAAGTTTCTTGAAATGGGAGTTGAAGGTTTAGTACCAGATTATGCAGTAGGTAGCAGGCGCAAAGGTGGCGGTGTGGAGAGAGGAGGAAACCGCAAGATGGACATCGGTGCTAAGGGCACAAGTTCATGGCGTTCGGTATGTGGTATGTGATTTCCAGGGGAATAGTAGAACTCAAGCAGCTGTAGTTCTGTGAATTCAGGGGATTTCAGCCAGGCGTCCACCATGCAAGGCATGGTATGCTTGCTCAGGTAGCATGACAGGATGCAGATGCTTTGAACGGAGCCCTGGTGGGAGGAGATGATGGCTTTGGGGATTTCAAAATCATTGAAGAGAGATAGCTGACGATAGTCGAGATTAAGGGGCACGGCGTGCCATAGAGGGTGCCACCGAATTGAGAGGACTTGGGTGCGTCAACAATCCTTGGTGGGGAGAAGCGAGATAATCTCCCCAAGGGCCGGCGTCCTAAGATCGCTGATGCGGACCACCTGAGATTCTACGGGTTCACAGGGATCCGGGGGCGGGGTCGCTGCTTCTCCCAGCAGCTGGGGTGCGGGATGTACAACAAAGGCGTCACTGGGAGCCTCATCTTCTTGGCGCTGGGGTCAGCCGACTCCATTTTCCTCGAGGCGTCGCGTCAAGGCTCACGGATTTGAGCAGAGTAATGAATGACGAGCCTAGCTAGAAAAGTGGCGAAGAAGAAGGGAGCTGGGGTTTTCTGAGGAGTGAGGAAGAAGGGGAGCTGGGGTTTTCAGAGGAGTGAGGTGAGGAATTTGGGGGTACGCAGTGGAAGCGGTGACGTGAGGTGGGTGGGAGCGAGGAGGAAGAAGAGCACCCAGGTTTTTTTGGGGGGGGGGGTGTGTGCTGGGTGTGGGTAGCGCCTCTCATTCAGTAAATATATGGGCTTTTGAATTGATTTTACTAACTAGTGTGGATGGTCTGTTTTGTCTTGGGCCTAGAGAAACAATTACTACTAGTACAGTGGAGACACTCTACAGCTACCTAGAAAAACAATTACTACTAGTACAAAGGAGACACTCTAACGCTTCAGCTCCTCCTAGGTCATTGAAACGTCTCCCTCTCGAATGCCGTTATACTTTTGTTCACCGACATGCGGGCCATGCAGCTTGGCCCAAATGCCATCCACCAAATTAGAAGGAAGTATGCAAAGGAGAGTCACCTGTGATCAGTGGCGGCATTAACGAAATGTCAGATCACAAAACCCCACCTCCCCGCGGTCTAAGTTTGACGGACGAAGCAACCATCATTTCACTCTTCGCTGAATCCCCTTCTCCCTCACCATCTTCAAGAAAGGCAACACTCGTGATTCCGCCACTATTCTTCTCTCGAATGAAGGGAAGGTAAGCGGATCCGTGATGTTGGTATATTTTCGCTCAGAGAAAAAAAGAACTTTGCAAAGCAAAGCAGTAACCGATCCTCACTCTCTTTTTTGTTTCATTGTCATTGCGATTGTGTTTTCCTTTCAGTGGTCTCCTACTATTCGTCAGTTTCATGATGGGCCAAGGAGAACTAGGCAAAGATCTGCCGATATTGGAGCAGACGCGGGAGGCTGATCCCCACGAGACAGAGAGCTCCAAGAAGATGGAGGCAACCACCGAGCCCAGATATGCTCACGGCCACTATTGAGATGGTTAACGCCCCGTTTGAGGTTACAGCCCCCGTGGCACCGCAGGAGTAGTTTCCCCCCTTCGAGGGTGTGTCCCCCCCCCCCCGCTAAGCTGCCCAAGGTGATTTCCTTCTTTGCCGATCTCGATTGTGGTTTTTCATCTACGTATGTGGTGATTTTTTTTAGAAAAGGAAGTATGTGGTGATTAATAATGCAAAATTTTATTAGCTTCAATGCCATGCTATACATATTGGTTTGAATAACTTGTGTTTCTTATACTGAAAAGTAATTCAGAATTTGTTTCTGTTTCAGTTAGAGCCCTGATGCAGACAAGGATTGTGTGGTTGTACATATCACTCGCTATGAGCCGGATGACCTGAATATACGCATTGGGAAAACAGAGTTCTTAGGCTGTTGGATCCTGGAAGCCATTTGCGGTTATACCAATGAAGAGTTGTATTCCAGCCTCAACATTGTCGAGGCGTGTTGTCCAGGTGTCTTTGAAGCACAAGAAGTTCAAAGCTACTCCTTCGCTTGTGAGGCGTCTTGTTCTTGTCAAGCTTACGGGGAAGATGATGACATGGCGTGCTCGCACAAACAAGTTTATCAGTGGCAAGGCCACAAGGTTGTCTTCATGAAGGTTCACAGGATTGAGCTGCTGCGGGACGTCCTCGATGATGTTCATGGCAAGGTCCGTCTTGTGTCCAGCCCAAATTAGATCGAGGCATGAAATAGTTGCCCAACTAGTGTTTAATAGTAGTTTGGATTGTGTCTAATTATCCGAACCTTGCCTGTTATCGACCCCTCCGGGGCTAGTACTCTGTTTGAATCCGTCTATGGGGCTGCTGCTACTTTTGTGTGCCCGTGAATCATGTGAGAACCATCGTAATTGTTGCCAAACAGATCGTCCTCACTAGTTTTTCATGAATATGGCATGGTAAGACATAAGTTGTCACGGTTTATCATACGAAGCGGTGTGTGTTTTGATGAAATAGAGCACCTGCTCGAGAACCATGCGCCGACGTATACATAAGTACTTGTAAACACTGTTGGTGCTACCCCACTTGTAAGCAGTTGTGCAAAATATGGCACATTGGCTCAGCTCGCTTCAACACTAGGCTATCGACCAGCTAACAATCAATAGTCTGATGTCTGACATATAAGCAACTATGTATCTTGTTACAGTGGTTCATGCAGTTAATTGAGGCCACAATGTAATAAATTCCAAACGTTCACACGCTAGTCCAGCGCTCATGTTGAACACTCACATTAAAAACTTGAAAAGCATAAGTTAAGCAATTTTGTACATCTCAAGGATTCATAGAACATAACAAACATATACTAGTTCACAACAAAAGACAAAGTTGTGAGAAGGTTTACAAAGGAAAAAACTTGAAAAGCATAAGTTAAGCAATTTTATACATCTCAAGGATTCATAGAACATAACAAACATATACTAGTTCACAGCAAAAGACAAAGTTGTGAGAAGGTTTAGAAATTAGGAAAAAACAAGCAAAAGGCTTCTCTGAGCAAAGGAGCCTCGTGAAAGCTTAAATTTCTGGAGTTCACTCTGGTTTTTCTTGTTGCCACCATCCAGGGTTAGGTTCTCTCATTCCGAATCAACCAGTTATAATTGTGGTCTCAAATTTGGAATCTTGAATCGAACCATGCAAAGGTAATGACTAGGTGAAATTCTTGTCCATTCCACTAAATTTAAGCACCGCTATTTGCAGAAATAAGCAGACCACAATGCCTCTTGTCCACTTTTGTCCAAAAAACCGCGTGCAACCGTGCGGCTACTCCTCGGTCCATGGATGAACTGGTAGAAAGTGCATTCCGGACTAGGATGCAGTTGTTTTCGCTCATCCACCTTGACTGCAATCGAGGAAGTAAAACGTCACGGATCAACTTCTTTTAGATTGCGTTGGTCATTCTACCTTAGTTACTACCAATGTAGGGATACCTTGAAAGGCGGGAGGTTAGACGGCGACAACGAGGGATAGCCATCTCATTTTGCCTGGGTTGTACTAAACCGAGGTGTGTGCTGATTGCGCCGGATAGAAACGATACGGAGAGACATTCCTGTTTGCGCAAATACGAGAAATCTGGTTATTTAAACAGTGACAGATATTACTACTTTCCCCGTTTCCTCTTAGAACCAAGTCCTAGATTCATGCTACAGCCTTTCCCACTTTCTTCCCTGTTTGAACCAACGCTTTGAGTCATCAGATGAACTAGCTTTACTTCTAATAATAGTAGAAGTCTAGGTGGCTTTGGAACAATGGACGGAAGTAGAAAAGGATCCTACGAAGGGAGCTGGGCGTAGAAACAAGGCAGGTTTCAAGGAATATATACACGAGGTCTTCGGCATGTGGCAAAGACGCGCCTGGAGGCCCATCTTGGCCACAATACCATAGGGAGGAAGAAGGGTCGGGAGGCCCTCCCGAGCAGCTCTCTCTCGGAGAGAACGACCTGACCCACCGATCGACGCCAGCGGGTAGCCGTTGGTCTCCTCCTCGCCACTTGACGACAATGTGAACGATGCACCTACACCCACTTGATCGAGGTTGTCCGGCGGATTTGTGACCAGCCGTGAGCTGAGAGAGAGTGTGGCCACCTATGTCTTGCTTAGATCTGGAGAGCATGAGAGAGTGAACGAGAGGAACCCTAGTAAAGCAAGCGCTAAGGCTCCTGCTTTTATATATTGTGGAGTGATTTTGTTGAACCAGCTTCAAAAAATGCGCTCCTACGTGTACCCGTGAGTGGGTGTGAGAGAACTAGTGCGTGCGTGCACAACTTCTCTTCATGAGAGTACAATATACTATGCCGAAAGAACGTTCGCCGCAAGAGTAATAGTGTGTGACGTGTGAGCTAAAATAAAATGTGCGCGCCATCTTTTGTTTTTTAGAAGTTCTGAGGGTAGGGTGTGAAGAGCACATAGGTGCGTGACGGCTACCTGCAGATAGACGGTGGTGCGACGTGCGAGTCTGCGAGAGGACTCGGGAGAGTCATGACTCATGAGGGTGCGTGTGCGTGAGAGAGAGGGGGCACGTATCAATGCAATGCATGTGTCCGTAAATCATTATCCGACAAACGTTCGCCACAAGCCTTTTCCCGACGAACACCGTAAAAACCGTTAGATCGGCATCCGAAAGTTTCAGTTTTGCCATGTCATTTAACAGAACATCCACTCCTCCTACACACAAATCTTCCACGTGAGTGTTAGCAACTGCCGTATGCTCCCTCCGTTCCGAAATGCAGTGCATATAGCTTTATTGAAAATTCGAACCTCACAAACTTTTACCGAGTTTCCGTCTACCAAATTGCACATGTAGAATACCCTGTATATATCATTTCATTCATCTTCGAGAGGTAACTATAAAGATGGGTGAGGAGTCTACAAAGAAAGACCATCGTATCACCCGCAGCAATTTCAAGCATCCTTTAGTGTCGAGGAATATCATAGGAACTCTATATGATATGATTTTTATAGGATTCTTTCCTTTAGAGCCAATTGGTTCATAGGAATAGATTCATATACTCCACATTTCAAAGGAAATAAACATGATATCATTTCTATAGCTTTAGAGCCACTTGGTTCATATGAATGGATTCCTATACTCCCTTAATTTCAAAGGAAAATAAACATTAGCGTATATTCAATAGAAAAGTTCCTATGATATGAACCAAATTACATCTCTTTTCTAATCCCTCCTCATAGGAACTGTGATACATGTCATCTCTAGATTCAATAGAAAAGTTCCTATGATGTGAACCAAATGACATCTCTTTTCCAATCCCTACTCATAGGAATTGAGATGCTCCATCTCATCTCTTTCCCTACAACTTCCATGAATACATCTTCTATTCCTAAATAGATAGTACAACCCACTAGTAGTTTTTTTTTCCAAAACATGCAACTATGGCACAAGAACTATATAGTGTGCCAATAACTTTGAAAGATGGTCGCTGGATGAAGCTAACCCGATAGTGCGAGTAGATAGGCAAATCCGAGCACTCTTGGCCGCTGGATATCATCAACATTCCACCAGATTCGCCACATGTACAATTTAGAAGACTCCATGGTTGAACTTAAGCATAATGCACAAACCTCAAAACACAAGCACTTCTTCTTTGTTCTAGAATCTTACGTATCATAATTCATTATTTTTTCTAAATGAATTGCCATTATTTGTTTTTTACTTTATGATTTACAATGCACAACCCCATGAATCTTAACATTTTTATAAAACTAATTGATTTTGAATGAGATGAACTATAAGAACTAAACGAACATCTACATCATGCATATATGACTCAAAGCTTTACATGCTATAGTGTGTATTTATTCATAATTTGGTTTCGAAAATCTCATGCGTTCAATACATGTGTACCTTACTAGTTTTGAGTAGAGTGGCAAATTTCACACGACCCCGGGTATATCAAAATGCAGGGCCCATGCATCATTGCCTTTCGGTCGAACCTACGTCCACAATTTTTTGTACGTACTATATCTCCATTGGTCCCCGAACCCAAAATGCTGCCTCGTTCCCGTAAAACCAAGCGGCCCACACATATTTAAGGCGTCGACTCAAACCCGTTTACTACGACATGGCCCTCGCACGTAGTACTCCTACAAACCCTACCGCCGCACTCATCATCGGTTTTCTTCAAGAGGACGAGGGAGAAGCCGATTTGTAGTGGAGGCGCTTTAAAAAAGGATCCAGAGTGGAGACCCCACCCTAGGGTGCCCTAGGTAGCTGCCGCATGCATCGTTGTTTTCTCTTTTTTTTATGCTCTTGCGCCTAGAGTGAAATGATGGTTGCTTAAATCCTTGACCAAAGACAATAATGTGGGAAAGGTGGGGCTTTGTGATATGACCCCTCATCGCTAATTTTCTACTACTTCGGCGCTATGACCGTGGTGCCTCAAATTCAAACCTCTGATCAGAAATGAAATTTCGAGCATCGCACGTGGAACAAGACGATGGATGATCCACATGTCGGCCAAAGGGGTCTGTTAAGTGTCTCGCCATTTCGTGCTCTTGGATCGACCTGCTTGAGTTGCTACGCCCAACACGATGAGCAGCCTACCACTTGGTTTTTCTCCTTGGTGAATCCCGACTATATTAATCTAAAAAGATACGTGCGGAACTACCCTCTCCGTCTCAGTTTTTTTTATTTTTAGGCGTCTCGGTTTATAGGGCCTGCACGTAGTTCTAGGTCATCCATTTGACTAACTAAATATGAGTTAGTATGTCACAAAAAGTATACCATTGGATTCTTAAGCGGATGTAGTTGTATTTAAAATTCGAGGGGCGGGGCTTTTGCTGCGCGGTAGGCGGCGGGGCAGTTCCGCCTAGTCGGTTCGACAGAGACGCGAGAAGACGAGGGAGTAGGCTGCTGCAAACGTAGGGCTGTGTGATTTGATAGCAAGTTACTGCTGGACAGGTGAGGCCTCGTGATTTGACTTGCCATTACCATTTTAACTGCGGCGCTACGACTGGCGTGAGTCTCCCGATTCCTGACCACCTCCATACAGGTGCCTTTCCCAATGCTCCACCATGTAGTAGAGGCTGGCTCTTGCATGAGAGCCCACTTCTCCACTTTT
Organism: Aegilops bicornis; assembly: GCA_021605145.1. NCBI lineage: Eukaryota > Viridiplantae > Streptophyta > Magnoliopsida > Poales > Poaceae > Aegilops > Aegilops bicornis. The sequence goes on along the minus strand of CM038674.1, from coordinate 288,344,745 downwards.
TCCTTGCCTCTCTTTCCTCCACATATGCAAAAATGCCATGTAAGAGCAAGTACAATAGAGTCGACTAAATGGGCTATAAGATATAAACTAGTATATTTTTGCTTAGTTCGAGGAAAGAGAAGAAGAGAGAGAAGGTAAGCGGGCTCTTGGTGAAGAGCCAACTCTAGCACGTGCTCCTAGGCACTTTGTGAGAGTGAAATGTGGGCCATATAATAAATAAGTAGTACACTCTTCTAATCAACTATTGTACATGTTGGCTATAAGATAGGCTATAGATGACATGGCAATGGCTTATAGCCAATGGTGGCTATACTATTAACCATGCTCTAAAAGCGCACTATTGTACTTACCGATGCATGTACAAGTTCATGGAAATTTAGTGGTCATTCATGCATTCGTTCTAATTAATGCCTCAGAACATAAATTCTTGAGAAAAACGAAGCGTAATAATTACTTGTGCAAACTACGAAATTAATTCGAGCCACTCACCGTCTACCTTGGTTGGAGAGATTTTGAAATTGAGCCATAAACTGGAAAGGAGGGAGTAGTAACTTTTGTCTCGATTACTATTTGTGGCCTTGTATAGATGCAAAATGTGTTTTTTTATAGTGGCCTTGTATAAGTAAATGCAGGGAGTACTAACCAAAGTATCCGTAGTATGGACGAGGAGTAAACGGAGGGAGTAGTAAAATTTTCTCCTCGTGCTGCGAGCCACCGCGATGGCGTGAGGAAGCCCAGGCGTAAAAGGCGTACGGTAGTAGTAGTACTACTACTACTACTACTCGTAAGCAAGCTTCACCTCATCCTGCGAGCCACCGCACCCGTGGGCGGGGGAGACGGTGTACTAAGCAAGCTTCTCCTCGTTCTGCGAGTTGACGGGACACATCAAAAGTACTCCAGTGTATAGATCCTTGCCTCTAAGGTAGGCCCCACATGGTTTGCCTCTTTTTTAATTTAATATAATGCGTCAAGTCGCAATTTGTTTGTTCACCCGTGGTAGACGATACTCCCTCAAACAAGTGGACAACAAGTACACGTGCCAAATTACAACGTGGGCTGCCTTTTTCATACAGAAATGAGCTCCACCGTGTACCGCGCGGGTGTGGATGGGAAAGAGACGGGAGTACGTGGCGCCTGTGCGTGCACCTATTCTCTTCAGACATCGCCCCCACCTACGTGGGTGTGTGTGAGAGAGATACAAACTGTCGGCGCTCAGGAGCCGGGAACGGGGGTCCCAGAGACTTGCACACTCGCGGCCCGCTTGGCGTGGCTCAAGGGAGGTCCAGGCGGCCCATCTTCATCAACGCATAAGCTCAAGACCCTCGCGAGGGGCCAAGCCTCGCCAGAGGCGGGCGACCAGGAGCTTCCTCGTGCACGGCCTCGTCAGCTGGCTCATGAGGAGGCGGAGAGTTCAAGGCAGGGTACCTCGCGAGGTGCCCATGACGCAAGCCATGATTTTACCAAGGGCGCCATGGGCAGGCGCCAGCCACAAGAAAGCATCCTCCTTTCCTCTTTGGTGCAAAGGGAGCAAGCGCGGCCGAGAGCATCAAGCAAAGGCATCCGCTTTGGTGCAACAAGACCAAGACCAGCCCCAACGGCTGGGAGGAGTCATCAGAGAGCCCAAGGAGGCGTCGACACCAGAGCCTTTGGCGGCGAGGACCAACTTTAGTCGAGGATAAGTGTACCCGCTGTTCCCTTCAAAATGGCCAATTGTTGGCGCCCTTCCGCTTGATATTTGGGAAGAGGCCGGGCCTTCTGCTCTATATAAGTCGAGCTAGCCACCATAGTAGGGGGTGGGCATTCGGAATCCAGAGAGAGAGATAGAGACCCGATCCTCAAGCTAGAGCGACGGAACACCACCTAGCAGTTCATCACACCCACCAAGAACAGATCCTCGCGAGGCTGTTCTTCCCTGTACGGTTCCTCATCAGCCCAAGAGGCAATCCACCACACCACAAACTAGAGTAGGGTATTACACCACAACGGTGGCCTGAACTAGTATAAATCTCGTGTCTCTTGTCTTTATTTCTTCCTAGTAGTTTAGGTCCATGCGACTCGGCGAGGTGCGAGGCGGTGTAGGGTTGGATCTCGGCGCACTCCTGAAGTTCGAACCTTAAGGGTCTGCCGGAACCCGAAATCCGAAATTTGGAGCGCTAGGTAGGGGTGCGCCGGAATCTGCCTTTCGTCGCCTCGTTCTTCCCCGACCACCGCAACCATGTCTGACGCTCGTCGGGCCCGTGCCGAGCGCCGAGCCGCCCTCGCCTCCCATGTCACCCAGACGGCTCCCATCGGCGGGCGTCCTCGTCGTTCCCCGTCACCTGCCGTCAAAGCCGCCACCGGCCCGGTGGGGAACGAGCAGCAAGCGTCGTCCCAGCACCCGTCCATGAGGCGGGACGGCCGCACCGCCACGCTTTCGCCGCTCACCGATGGTTCTTCGTCCACGCGCGCGCGCTATCGCGAGGCCCGAGCTGCACTCATCGCGGCCAATGAGCTCTGTGCACGCTTGCCCGTCGGCAGCGTCTATGAAGAATGGCTCGACCGGAAGTCGCTGAAGCTCGTCACGCTGCAGGAGGCGACTACTGCACCGTCTGTCGCGCACAGACCGCACCCAAGGGCGATGAAGCTCCTGGCGCCTCAGCCGCCTCCTCCTCAAGACGGCGCCCTGGCCCCAAGGCGCCGGCGCGGCAAGAGCAGAGCTGCCAAGAAGTTCCTCGCCCGCAAGAAGCTGCCCGAGCGCTCCCCGCTCCAGCACGTCAAGACCCTGCGCTGCCCCCAGCCGCTGAGGAGGCATGCAAGACCAAGCTCTACGCCCGAGGGCCCCTCAGCAGCCACGGGGCGGGCTGCCGCTTTCACCTCCGACTGCGCAAAGATCGCCAGCTCGCCAAGTTCAAGCCGGACACCTCCCTCGCTATGACGACACGGCTGACCCTCACGGAGTTCCTCCAGCTCTGAGCTGAAAGCATCGAGGCTGCCAACGGGGATGAAAAGGTCATGGCAAACTGGTTTCCCATGGCGCTCAGGACGGGCCCGCACAGCTCCTGAACACCGCCCCAGGCACGCGATCTCTTCTGGGCAGAGATGCGCACCCGCTTCATCGCCAACTTCCAGGGTACTCGCGACCGCCACCCGCCAGTGAGCAACATGCGCCGAATCAAGCAGCAGCCGGGGAAACCCCGCAAAAGTACATCAAGCGCTTCAACAACGCTGCGTGCCTCAAGATCCCTGTGGTAACGGAGGAGGCCATCATCTCTGCCCGCCTTCTCCGGCCGGCGTCTGTGGCGTCAAGATGAAGGAGGAGCTGGCGATGCATGAAGATCTGTGCACCTCCTGGAGCTGTTCAACTTGGCGACTAAGTCGCGCCAGGCTGAGGCGCCTCTCCTCTCCTCGAGCTGCACCATGGATCGAAGAGAAGAAGTCCAAGGCCAAGGACGTGAAGCGCAGGGCTGCCGTGCTTTCATGGCCAGAACCGCACACCAAGCGAGGCGGAGATCAGCCCGAGTCCTCCAAAGGGCAGCCGGATGCTGCGTGTACCACGACCTTCACACCCACAACACCAATGAATGTCAAGAGCTCCGGCCGCGGCGCTTGTGAAGGGTCGGCAGACGCCTGGCGCAGCTACCGGGGGGCTCTGAGGAGGAGGAAGGAATGCAGACGCCTGGGAAGACCGCGGCCGGGCGCCAAGGGTGGCTGACCAACCTCGCGAGGACCGCTGGCAAGACCCACCTCGCGAGGGGGGCTGGAGGGATTAGCCTTCGAGGATCTCCCGCAGGGCGCAGCAGCCTCCCTCGCCGCCGCCAAGGAGAATCGAAGACCGTCATCGAACGAGGGCTAGGGGCTTCGTGAAGGCGTCGCGATCGCTGCAGATCCTGGGCGGAGCACAAGCCCCAACCTCTCGGCGCATCTTCAAGCAGTTCGCCCGTGAAGTGAATGCAGTCCTCCTAAGCTCGAGTCCACGCGCCCTCTCGTGGTGGTGGCGTGCGCCATCACGTTCAGCTCGGCGGATCAGCTCAAGTCGCGCAGCCACAGCGGAGTTCTCCCGATGCTTTGCTCCCCAATCATCAAGAATGTGCTAGTCACCAAGACCCTCATCAACGGCGGAGCGGGGCTCAACGTCCTGTCCGTGAAACATTCAACAATCTTCAAGTGCCTTACGCCTTCAGCCAACCAAGCCTTTCTCCGGAGTCACCGATGGCTCCACGGTCCCGATCGGGCAGGTCCGCCTTCCTGTCACCTTCAGGACTCGCGACAACTACCACACCGAGCTCATCGACTTCGACATCGCCCACATTCTCCTGCCGTACAACGCCATCCTTGGGTACCCAGCGTTGGCCAAATTCATGGCCGTAACCCACCACGGCTACAACGTCCTCAAGATGCCAGAAGCGGCGGAGTCATCACGGTGCCACTCGTGGAAGAGAGCAGCGCGGTGCTCCCCTGGAAGCGAGCTTTTCAGCCGCATCCCCCGGAAGACCAGGACCAAGCAGCGGGAGGAGGCCTCCCGAGGCCGCACCCAAGAAGAAGAAGACATCGACCGGCCCGGCTCTTCAAGAGACAGGCCCCTCGGGTCCGTGACTGCCGGGGGAGCCTCCTTCCATTGCATAGGAAGCGCCCGGGCGCCCTCCTCGGAGCAGGGCTCGGGGCTCTCACAGAGGGCAGCCGACCTCGCCAAGGTCTCGAGGAGGCGCTTGGGCACCACGCGATGGGCGTGTTTGGCACGTTCCATGGCGAGGTGAGCAAGACCAGGAGGACAGAACCCTCAAGAGTTCATCAGCAAGGCCATTCAGAGCTGCTGAGTCAAGGGTCATGAGGGGCATCCGCCACTTACCATTGTGGCCCCCCATCCGAGCGAGGATGGTGGGCTGCTGGCGTCTGCTATCGACATACTGTGGCTCAACCGAGCCGCATCTCAAGAGCGCCTCTGGCCCCTCATGGTGGGACGTTGCGAGGGTCCACCCCACAGCTACGTACCGATGCCTTATGGCCTGCCAAACGCGGCTGCTGCGTACCAGCGTCTCATGAGGACCATCCTGGAGGCTCAAGAGGTCAGGCACGCTGCAGCCCTGGCGGAGATGGAGATGGCCCATGAGGAGCCGCGCGCCTCGGAGCCTCCCGAGGCCCTGGGCCTGGGGGCTCGTGAGGATCGGCTCCGCAGCCCACCGAGTCTGCTACACCAACACCCCTTCATCCCCAACATCACGGGTGACATCTTTAAGTTTTATTTCCTGGGAGCGCCAGGAGCGTGATTATTCCCTAGGCCGGGTCTGTCCTGCGGCATATGTATCCCTTTTATTTCATGTCATTAGCTTGTCTTGTTGGGGCGCCTCGAATGCATCATCCCCAAGCCGCCGGGCCGATCAGCAGCTGCATGTATCCTCCTTGTTTTTTTCCTTAGGATTATGCTCTCGCTCCACCATGCTTGTTATTTGGTGCCTTTTCACGGGTGGCGGAATCTTGCACGTTAAAGGGGGTGCTGAGCATCGCGACCAGGCTCCTACCGGCTCTTCGCCACCTCACCCTCTGGTCTTGTCCATGGCATCGCGACTGGCTTGCCACCGTGACGGCTGAGACCAGCCCGAGCCGGGACCCAAGGACGTAGAGTTTTCGTCATGTAACCAAGCTTGGCGTTAAAGGGGGGTGCCTGAGCATCGCGACTCGGGAGCTCCTACCCGGCTCTCCGGCCCTCACCCTCTGGTCTTGTCCATGGCATCGCTGACCGCTTGCTGCTGATCACGAGACCAGCCCGAGAGCCGGACCCGAGGACGAGAGTTGCGCGGCGTTCGACTCAGCTTATGCGTTAAAGGGGGTTGCCCGAGCATCACGACTCGTGGCTCCTACGGCTCTCGGCCCTCACCCTCGGTCTTGTCCATGGCATCGCGACCTGGCTTGTCAGCGACGGCTGAGACCAGCCCGAGAGCCGGGACCGAGGACGAGAGTTGTGTCATCTAATCCAGCTTACGCGTTAAAGGGGTGCACGAGCATCGCGACCAGGCTCCTACCGGCTCTCCGGCCCTCACCCTCTGGTCTTGTCCATGGCATCGTGACACGGCTTGCCCGTGACGGCCGAGACCAGCCCGAGAGCCGGGACCAAGACGAGAGCACCGCATCTCGCCAATTTTGCAGGAACTCACCAAGATGAGGCCCAGGCAGGCGCAACCCGCCTTGAGGTAGGGCCTCGTGAGTCCTGCTGGCTCACGGGTGCCTCGACACACCTCGCGAGGCCCTCGTGCCTCTCCAAAGCAAATCTAACGGCAGGACTAATGATCGCCACGGCAAGCTCTTGTTCCTTTTGTGGTGAACCTGCAGGTCCCTCCAAGGAGCGCAAACTTGACCTGCCACGCAATCTCTCACGGCCAAGGCACGCAGACCTGGCGCCGCACTGTGAAACATTGTCCCGACCCTCGAGATAAGTCACCTCCCGGACACACTAGTCATCGCAACACCATCCCCACACTCAATGCAACTCCGTGTTAGCAACATCGCTCTCCTTTCTCAGCGAATGATGGCTGCTTGAGCGCCAGGGAACGCACGAGCATCGCGACTCGGAGGCTCTTCACGGACCTCGGGCGCCACCTCCTGGCCTTGACCACGGCATCGCGACCTGGCATACCAGCGACGGCTGAAGCCGCCTTGGGACTGGGACCTGTCGGCACAGAGCACCAAAGCCCTCACAAGGTCTGAAAGGAAGAAACTGAGCTAGAACGGAATGAGCATCCCGCATTGCCTCACAATAAGGATCATATTGACAAACGAAGCTACAAACATCTTACAAGCCCCCGCGGGGTACATTTCTGGCTCCTCGCAGGAATAAAAGACGAATCCTAAAGGAGTCCTATCTATAGGGACCATCGCGGCGGGCGCCATCATCAACAAGATGGGCCACCGTCCCGGAGCCAACCCCATCCAGATCAGGGCGGCGACAACTCGACGAGCTTCGCCTCGCCCGGGAGCGGCGCAGGCTCGAGGGCTCGTAGCTGTCCGCCGCTGCCTCTCGGCCAGCGAAGAGCTCGTGGGGTCGCTGGATCCTTCCGCGCCGTCGCTGAGGAGCTGCAAGGGAGGCGGGCGGTCGGCCTCTGTCTCACCACGCAGCAGACCCGACCACCTCTCCGGCAGCACTCGGCCAAACGACCCTCGCGCCGAAGAGCGAAGGACATCACCCGAGCACCGTCGTACTCGGGTGGATCGTGGAGGGCGCCCTAATCCTGAGAACCCGGGCGACCTCGCTCCGGCCTGCGTGTCATGAAGACCTCGCCGGCAACTATCGCGACCTACGCCTCGATGCGCAAAGGAATGCTTGCAGCGGCGCGGTTGCAGCCAGAGTCCTGTGGGCTCCTTGCACGGACTGACGGAGGCGAAGAAGGAAGGAAGACGAATCCAGGACTTGGGAGGCGCGGCGTCACGGAGCACGAACTCCAGCGAGGAGCTCCTCGGCGTGGACTCCAGAGGGAAGACGACACCTTTCGTGACCGCCGGCGCCATCGGGCGGCCGCTGGCGCGCGCGCCGGCGTCCGTTCAGGCTGCCACCAATTTGCGCATACAAGGGAAGAGGAAACTCGAGTGGCGGCCGCGCGCATCACCGGCATGGGCGCCTCAAGGCGCTCTGCCTCGACACCGAGAGCAAAGGCGCTTCTTTGGGGAGCGGAGATCCTCTTGAGGAGCCTTTCCCTTCTCTCCACCGGAGAACCGGCGGATCGGAGCCATGACAACCAGACGAAACGAGGAGGAGGAGACGCAGAAGGATAGACTGGAAGGGCGCGAGCCGTTCCGTACTTATCGCCGGCGAAGGCCAACCGCCGGCCTCCTCGATCACCGATCATCATGCCCAACTCTACGCATGCGAGGACTCTGTCGAATCCGAGGCGGTTACCGGCGTCGTGGGGAGCAAAGACGCTGGCGTCAATCAACCGCCACGCGGCGCCTAAGTATGAGGGATGTTAGGGCCCACGACGACTTGCTCCTTTCGCCTCTCGCTTTCGGCCAAGTCCGTGGCGCCCGTGGGCGCCGGGGGCTGTCGGGCGTTCTCGAACGGGTCCCCAGACTTGCCTGCGGCATGCGGCGTGGCTCAAGGGAGGCCAGCAGACGGCCCATCTTCATCAGCAAGCTCAAGACCCTCGCGAGGAGCCAAGTCTCATGGGACGTGACGACCAGAGCTTCCTCGAGCACCTCGTCCGAGCCGGCTCATGAGGAGGCGGAGAGTTCAAGGCAGGGTACCTCGCGAGGTGCCCATGACGCAAGCCATGACGCACTAAGGCGCCCAGGTGGGCGAGCGCTGCGCAGCATCCTCCTTTCCTCTCTTTGGTGCAAAGGGAGCAAGCGCAGCGAGAGCATCAAGCAAAGGTCGTTTCGGTGCAACAAGACCAAGGCCAGCCCCTAACGGCCGGGAGGGAGTCATCGTGGAGCCCAAGCAAAGGCCAAGACCAGAGAGCCTTTGGCAAAGGTGAGGACCAACTTTGGTCGGATAAGTGTACCCGCTGTTCCCCTTCAAAATGGCCAATTGTTGGCGCCCTTCCGCTTCGATATTTGGGAAGAGCCCCAGGGCCTTCGCCTATATAACTCGAGCTAGCCACCGTAGTAGGGGTGGGCATTCGGAATCCGGAGAGAGAGATAGAGAGCTCGATCCTCAAGCTAGAGCGATGGAACACCACCCTAGCAGTTCATCACAACCACCAAGAAGACCCTCATGAGAATGTTTCTTCCCCTGCATCTTGTTCCTCATCAGCCCAAGAGGCAATCCACCACACCACAAACTAGAGTAGGGTATTACACCACAACGGTGGCCCGAACTAAGTATAAATCTCGTGTCTCTTGTGCTTTATTCTTCCTAGTAGTTTAGGTCCTGCGATTCGGCGAGTGCGAGGCGGTGGAGGATTGGATCTCCAGCCGCACCCGAGTTCGAACCTTAAGGGTCTGCTGGAACCCAAATCCCGACACAAACCTAGACATAATCGCTACTGAATCCCATCCCCATGCCTCCGCCTGGTCGACCACCACCACCACACCCCACTCCTCCTCACCTTATCTCTCATCTTTCACCCTCCATTTTATATACAAGGGCAACTATCAAAATTACAATTTGCAGATATACAAGGCCACTAACACTAATCGATGCAATATTAATGGTGTTTGCCTCGTGGTACTAGCAAAGGAGGACATTAATTATCCCTTGCATGCATGCGGGAGTTTGTATAAAAATGCATCTTGATGTTCCGTGCAATGCACTGGCATCTTGCTAGTCCATGAAAACAACACATGGCAAAATTCCCACGGCGAGCGAGGGATTTGAATCTGTTGGGAGGGGCTGTTTGGATCTTTCGGGGTAGCCAAAATATTGGCGACTTTTTGTCCACCTGATGCCTTGGCCACCGATGAACGAGGAATGGCTCGGGTGCTCATGCTGTCATCATGCATCCTCCGGTAGCAAGACGTTGAGAGACGAAGCTCAAGACGAGCTGTGTTTTTTGTCCCATTAACGCCGTCTGAGTCGCCTATGCACTCAACCGAAGTTAACCCGCAAGAATTATGCCATCCAACCGTAGGCCGCACACATTATGACAACTCAACCAACCGGACGAAATTCACGCAAACACGTAGACAAACTGATATTTCATATAAACAACGACCGAAATCATATAAAATACCGGATTTTCATACAAACATGACGTATTTCATTACATTCAAATGAACTACGCGGTGCTAGTTCTGAACAGCACAGTATATAATACCTGGCCTAAATGGTCGCCGCCGATCGATTTGTGTTCCTCATGTCCGGCAGACGATCATCGGATCGGCCGGGAGCCCCGGAGTATATGCTTTAAGCGCAAAGGGACGGCTCGCTTCCCCTTTGCCTAACCGATATCATTGGCTGGTGCCGTAAGATGATGGTGGTAAGCACCGGTTCGAAGTTCATCACCGCCACTACTTCGCCATGGCCGCACAGGCTCGAGTTCATCCTAACATTCCCCTCTTCCGTGGAGCCCATGGCGGGTCGACGAAGGTCCTCGCAACAAAAGGATCCGGCAAGACACCTGCTGTGTACGCCGGCGTCGCCTCCGCGGTGGCCTTCACGGGACCCAAGCGGCGGCGGCCTCCCGTGTTCTACTTCTCCTAGATGATGGCGGCGGACGCGGAGGCGCTGGCCACCGACTCGTCGCTCTCTACGCACCCGGCTTCTATCGCTGCTTGCATGGCGCGGCCGCCGGCATGGGAGTCTCGGCCACAGAAATGGGAGATGCGATACAAGGCGGCATGAACGGTAGCAACGACGCCCGTGCACCGCTCCTCGTCTAGCTGGCCTGGAGCGGCGAGTTGTTGAACCGCCACGGCTTGGGTGTGGCAACTCCGTCCCGGGCGAGGAGGGAGGTGGATCAGCGAGCTGCATAGCTCGTATCCGGCGGGCCACCCAGCCGGCTTGGATGCGGAATAACTACTGCCATTGTAAGAGTGGACAAAATGGTGGAGGAGATAGGGGAGCGGCGGAGGTGTGCGATTCTTGGCCGGCGTTTGGCCTCGTTGAAACATGAGATTAAATAGACAGCGGACGGGAGGAGCTCGGCTGGTGTTGCGTTTAACACCGGCCCGGTCATGAACGGACGTGTGTCCAGAGTGGGTTTCTCGGCTTCCACACGGGCGGGTTTCATGGAGGCGTTTGAATGCGGCACGGAGGCGTGTTCAGCCGGGCGTGCCGCGAGTGGCGCCCTCGACTCTGACCTAGGACACCGCGCCATTCTTCCACTGACGTGTGGGCTCTTTGGGTGCATGGCCTGCATGTCAGTGACCCAACACCGGCAACACACTGCAGAGGAACCTTTGGTGGGCCAGGGCGGTCAGAAGCGGGCATTTCATAAACCGATGATTGTTCATTGAATGTGACGTGATCTTTTTCATGTAGATAAGCCTACTATGTTGATAGCCCGTTCGATACGTTGTGATTCATAAATACCGCTGCAAACATCAATGTTTTGCTTATCACAGATAAGATTGATTAATACTCGTAACAATCCATGTCCTTAACAAAGGGTGCATGCACGTATAGGTTGAGCGTGTGTCTTACGTCATGTGCTGTGTCCATGCAGGCGTGCGAGTGTTGCGTGCATGCAAGGGTATGCGTTCGATGTTGCATGCATGGGTGCATACGTCGTGTGTTCGTGAAGTGCATGTGTACGCAGTCGATGTTGCACGCCCGGACATGCGTGCGCAGGTGTATACGTTATGTATGCGATAGCCGATTGTTGCACGCCTACATGCGTGCGTGTCTTGCGTGCGTGCATGTGTACATGCGGAGTGAGGCTACACATCAGTCGACTGACTTTTTCATCTCTGGTCATTATATTTTCCAGCCGTTGGATACCAAATCAAGGGCCTCCAGTTTATCATCAAACTCCACACCCCTGAGCCGCCACCACCACCGGCCGAACCGCAACCCCCGCCTGCGTGGCCGCCCGCCTCCCCGAAACCACTCCCCACCACCGTCCGCCACCGCACCGCCATCCTCTAACCCCTCGCGCCGAGCTTTTTCTCCGGGGATCCCCATCCCACCGCCCAATGAACGCCCCCAACCGCCGGTGACTGCCAACCAGAGGTCTCACGACTTCGAATACCCACCGACCACTAATTTATTATCATTTCTATCCTTCATATACACGCTGACGGGTGGGCCCTATGGTAATGTGCGCTGCTGAATGTGGACTGTTTGACTGGTCAATTGATCTTGTTATCAACAAATTACGGAGTTGTATGGTGAGCCCGTGACCATATGATCGCCCTAAAATGTACTCCTATTTTATTAACACAGTACAAACTCAAACTACCATTTCTTTCTTTCATATACGGGCTGACAGGTGGGCCCCATGGTTACGCGCCCCGATGGTGCAACACTAGTTGCGCTGTGGAACGCTTGTTGGTCAATTGATTGTGTCATCAACATAATACGGAGTTGTATGGGTGAGCCGGTGACCGTATAATCATGACATGTATTTGTTTAACACGGTACAGACGCAAGGGCACATATATACACGCAAGCACTCACCGCTATAAGCGCACACACGCAAACCCTACCCCTATGAGCACCTTCGAGAGAGTGGGCCAGCATATATGATCTTGAGATTTTACTAAGTCAACATAGGTGCCTCGTAGTCGAGTGGAACGTATCCTCCCACTGAACGTACATCGCCGGAAAATACTGAAATTAACACAAGATAAATGCGAGCACCGGGACTTTAACCTTGGTGGGCTCGAGAAACCACTGTCCTCTAACCATCCAACCACATGTTGGTTAGCATGACAAAATGTATGTGGTGACCGTGGATGAGCTTATACGAAGTCCAGTGACCATATCGTGCTTTCGCTTCAAATACAATGACCGTAAGTGTCGTCAACAAAATACGGAGCACGCATCAAATGCAAAGTCCGTCAGTGTCATCAACAAAATATGGACACGTATTGTGAGCTAGATACCGTTGTACTATTGTATATGCTTATTTTCTTAGTGGCCCATTGCATGTGTGGTGTGGTGGGCACATCATTTCTAGTTGTGGTGGGTCAACATCAAGACTCATGAGTCGGTTCCATCCTGCGCCACATATAGGTTGGACCGAGATGTGTTATACGAAGACCCAATTTGGAGGACTCAGCGTACAACACGAAGCTACCAGAGTCGCGGAGGACTCTATCCCCACTGGTGATAAGCCGACTATATATGATTTGTAACCCTAGGCCCTTTGTATGTTATACAAGCTTGGGGGCTAGTTCGTCGATATTATACACACACGCACAATGCCTGGTATTCACGTGTACTTTGTACACACCCCTATCACTAATATACAGTACCATGAGGAGGCTCTTTCTTCAACTGCAAGGGTCCGATCCGAACTAGGGTAAAACTTTGCCTCGTATTACCATCCAGCCTAACAACCAGTGGATATCCTGCGAATGACGATATGATGAAATCATATGCGCAACTACTAAGAGAGAGGTGTGGGGGGCAATGTAGAGAGGCTTACAGATAATGTGCGTGCGGGAGACACAGAGGCACATATATGTGCGTATAGAGGGCTAGTATAGACCGTGCATGTGTATATACACATGTGAGAGAAATAGTGTTTTCCAACTGAGATTAGTGAAAAGAGTGGTACATAGTAGTGAGAGAGAGAGAGAAAGCGAGAGAGCATGTGCGTGAGACACCCAGAGCACCACGAGAGAGATTGTGAGCATGTGTGAAAGAGAAATGCCGATGCATATAAAGTGTGTGCACTTATGCGTTAGATAGAGAGATATATAACGCTGGCTCATGCGAGAACGGGGCGAGGCATAGTGCATCTACGTGTAAAAGGCGGTTCTACGCATTAAATTAAAATATAAATGGCATTATTATTTTTGGATGAGATCATGAATTTTACAAATTGCGTATGGACGAAAAATCAGTCTATCAGACACCCATACTCTATTGAATTCTAGCATGTGCATGTGTTTATTTCATGTGTCGATCCATAGAGTGAGAGCAGTTTGAAATACGAGCCAATGGATGCTTTGCAATTCATATATAAACATTAATTAGTGCACTCCATGTTGTTAGTGTGAAGCACTTTATACATTTGTCACTTGCATGGATACATTTCAAATTGCTAGCTACTGAAATAGAATACATATAATTCAACATAAAGGGGTTTCAAAGATTCAATTCATAGGAAGTGCATTCATCTATTTGAACCGAGATAATGGCATTTGTAAATCAGATGTAAAGGGCATCAATCTTTGTTGTGAGTTTGAACATGCTATATATATTCATACGCATATCTAACTTTTTTGCAACCAAGGAGATTATATACGGAACCATGCATGAACTGAGGTAAGTTGCATTTTTTTAATATATACTGCGTGTACAATGTATATTCAAATGTACCTCCATTCCAAAATAATC